>MU854487.1:0-70834 GCA_033296685.1 Parachaetomium inaequale | reverse complement strand
TACTAGGTAGCCCTCCTATAGTCAGAGGTCTCTTCGCTCCGTAAGGCCAACGAGGCACTAAGCAAGTACCGGAGAGCTAAAAGAATACGTGTATAGCTTGGAGGATCACTTACTGTACAGGGTACACAGGAGGCACTAGGCCAGGAGGCGGTAGGTAGAGAGGGAGTATAAGAAATACAGCCAGAAGGTAGTGGTGCAGGGGGGGGTCGTACGAAGGTTCGGTACTATAGTGTATACGGCAAGCCTGGCCATAATGCCCGCACTTGCCAGGAGGTTATAGAAGCGTCTGATTCAGCTACTTCTGATATAATTATAGTTAGTTCCTAGTATTGTTGTATTGTAATTGAGGATAGTTGTTGTAGGGTAGTGGAGACTGTACGACTCGCTTATATGTACGACTCGCTTATCATGTACGTTATGCACATGCATAATGCATCAACTGCTGATGAGCGGCGAGCCAACGTCCGAGTCACCTCACTATACCGATAACCACCATGAAAACTTTGGAACCCTTTATTCTGGAAAGTTTGGGCTACTAGAGTCAAGCGACATACATCCCACGGCTCCCTTACACAATATCAACCATGATGATCACCGGATCCCCATCAGCGTTGTAGGCAGTAAACCCCATCTCCGTAGACGGCTGCTTATACCCGACGTACTCGTCGACGACCTGGCCTCCATCATGAACCTTTACTCTCCAAAGACTTTTCGAGTCATCTTGCCAATCTTTAATACTCTCCTTCAAGTACTTGCCTGTCGTGTACACGTAGTCAAGGCGATCCATCTGTCCGTTCAAACCAGCGATCCCAGTTGTAGCCAGCCGGTCTGGAGCCGAAAGCTCCGACAGGTCGGCGCTGACCCGCTGCAACTTTTCCAGCCCGGTCGGAAGGATGATGGAGATGGCTGTGTCGTCCTCGTTGAGGCCGGACTGCGGGTTGATGAGCAGTCCACACTTCGTCGCGTCCAGGAAATTGCTGTAGTAGAGCGCCGTAGAACCGCTGAGCCACAGGGCGTCGTTTTGCCTGTAGGCATTGCTGAAGTCTTTGAAGGTGTTTGTTACTGATTGCACGTCTTGCGTCCTAATTACAACTGGTGTCAGCCACAACTTCCGTTATTGGGCGGATTTCTGAGGATGTGGGAGCCCCGGGGACCAAAAGACGGCGTCCGAGAGTGCCCAAAAAGGGTCAAGTAATCTCAAGACTCAAGTGTACCTACCAGGTCGTGTCTGTAACCCGCGCTTCAACCGTACTTTGTCTGACTCCCGTCGCGGGATCGACCCTTGGAGTTTCTAGTATGCTGTCAGGTCGCGAGCCGCCAGGCTTGATTGATCAGGGGGGTTGGAGGAAGGGCGAACATACGAAACCGTGCCACACAGTCCTTGAACCTATAGATCGGGAACTCCCCGTCAGGGGCGCTCATGGCAATGGGCCAAAAGCCCAGAGCAATGATGAGCGAACGCCAAGGCCACATTGTATTGTACCCTTGAATAGTTGCCGTGAAAGACACTCGAAAGGGGGCTGACAAAGTTGTCTTCTTCACTACTGTCTCGCGGTGTGCCTTGGTTCGTCTGCCAGCATGAAGACACGTTCAGCCGCGCTGGCAGTCTTTGCCAAAGTCTTGTTTCTGTATTCAACGCCCAGCTTTGCTGCACCCTTCTACTCTCAGTTAAGCCCCTGCCTGGACCTCTGCCAACATGTGAGCCCCAATCCAGCAAATTGGACAGTCTTCCAAGATGTCAACCAGCTGAAGAGCTGCGACAAGCCCATGCTCTTTGACCTGTCCCTGACCAACGACCTGGACAACGCCAAAGTCCCGACACTCATCCGCGCCTGTGTTGCTACCAATGGCACAGGTCCCGGCCTAGCGGTCACAAAACCCCCAGGGTCGGACTGCGGTGACTCAACCACAATCGGCCTCCCGCTTCATATCGGTCGGAACGGCGGCGGAGCTGATTCCAGCAGTCTCTCATCGTTCGAGTCCTTGCTCGCTGGCCTGAACAGCCAAATTTTCGCTCACGAGGACTGCAGTACACGAGTCCTACTGGGCGCGTCTTCCTCCGCCAGCACGGTGATCGGTTTATACATCGGGTCAGTGCTAGACGGGCCCGCGACCTATCAATCTCTCGCCGACCAGGCAAGGAAGGACCGCCGAGAACGGTTTAGGGAAGGCTTTCGTCGCCCAAGCCCGGGCACCAGACACCGGGCGTGGCGAGACACTAGGTCTTGTTGTCAGCACGGAAGGTGACATCGGCTTCGTCCAGCGGGCACTGCGGACCTGGAACAACGGCGCCGATGTTGGCGGACTGGACACCATTCAGGACCAGGAAGAGATCCAAGTCGGCAAGCGGACAACGGCACCCCCGGCGCCGGCCCAAAAGATCAATCTCGCCCCCTCCAACAAGCAATCTCGGAACACCTGCACAACAATCCAAGTGGTCGCCGGTGATGGCTGTGGGTCTCTTGCGAGCAAGTGCGGCATCTCCGGGGCCGACTTTGCAACATTCAACCCATCCTCTACTCTCTGTTCTACTCTTCAGGTTGACCAACATGTTTGTTGCTCGGCGGGCGACCTGCCTGATTTCAGACCACAGCCGAGCCCCGACGGAACCTGCGCGACATACACGGTCCAGGCCGGAGACTATTGTGCCCTGATCGCAAGCAACAATTACATCACGGCCGACGACATTGAGAGCTTCAATCACCAGACTTGGGGATGGAATGGCTGCCCGTATTTGCAAGTCGGACAGGCCATCTGTTTGAGTGCGGGCAACCCCCCTATGCCCGCCCCGATGTCAAACGCCATCTGCGACCCCCAGGTCCCAGGGACGCAACCGCCAAGTGACTTCTCGCAACTCGCCGGCCTCAACCCCTGTCCGCTCAACTCGTGCTGCAACGTCTGGGGGCAGTGCGGCATCACGCCCTCTTTCTGCACTGTCTACAAGTCGGACACGGGAGCCCCGGGCACCACGCCGCCAGGAACAGCCAGCTGCATCTCGAACTGTGGCACCAACTTCGCCAACAACGACAATGCACCCGCTTCATTTCTCAAGGTTGGGTACTTTGAGTCGTGGGCTGCCACGCGGGACTGTCTGCGCATGGATGCGTCCCAGATCCCTAGCGGTTACTCCCACATTCACTACTCTTTCGGGGGCATTACAGCCGACTACCAAGTGGACGTATCCGAGTCTCAAGCTCAGTTCGACAAGTTCAAGCAGACGACGGGGTTCAAAAAGATTCTGCCTTTTGGTGGCTGGTGGTTTTCGTATGCCCCCTGCCACATTACACTCTGATGTTACCGTATGCTAACCATGGAGACAGAACTGAAGCGGATACTTTCCCCATCTTCCGTGACGGAGTCACGTCTGCGAACCGGCAGACCTTTGCACAAAATGTTGTGTCATTTATGCAAGAGCATGACCTGGATGGGCTGGATTTTGACTGGGAGTACCCAGGGGTAAGGCACGCTTCTCCCTAGTTTGAAGGATGGCTGCTGACAGTCCAGGCCCCTGACATCCCTGGCATTCCCCCAGGTGGCCCTAACGATGTCGCCAACTATCTCGAGTTCCTCCAGATGGTCAGAGCCATTATGCCCTCGGGCAAGACGTTGTCAATTGCCGCCCCGGCATCGTATTGGTAAGTGGACGGCGAGTATGTCGAGCATCAAGCACGCTGACATGAACAGGTACCTCAAAGGCTTCCCCATCAAGGACATGGCGCCATTGCTCGACTACATCGTTTTCATGACTTACGACCTCCACGGTCAATGGGACTACGGCAACCAATTCGCCACCGAAGGCTGCCCTGGGGGGAACTGTCTCCGCTCGCAGTAAGTAACATTGTCCTCGTATTATTATTCATGCATGCTCACAGCATCTCATAGTGTCAACCTCACCGAAACGTACTACGCCCTGGCAATGGTCACCAAAGCCGGAGTTCCCGCGGCCAAGGTCGTCGTCGGTGTCTCTAGCTACGGACGAGCCTTCGGCATGACCAGCCCGGACTGCCGCGGCCCCATGTGCACTTACAATGGCCCCGCGTCAGGGGCGTTAGCTGGAAAGTGTACGCTAACAAGTGGCTACCTTGCCGACGCAGAGATTCAAGACCTGATCACGCGCGGCGCTGTTGCATACCACGACGACCTCATCAGCGACTCCGACATTGCCATCTACCAAGGTACATGGGTCGCCTACATGACACAATCGACCAAGGACCGCTGCATAAGCATCTACGGGGCGAACCAGTTTGGTGGCACCGTGGACTGGGCCATCGACTTGACCAGAGATCTTGACGGCTCCCTGAGCACCAACTCCTCATCGAGCACGGCGCACAACTCTCCGGCGACAGCGACCATCGTAGACATCCCGGGCTGCACAGTGCCCGCTCCCGGTGCCACATTTACCATCACGGCCGACTGTGCAACCGGGATTGCCAACCTGCCAGCGAGCGGACGCAACAATTCTCCACCGGGCCCGGATGGCTGCCCCGAAAGATGCAACCTCTGGCAAAAGATCACGGCCACCTGCTGCGGACGCGATGGCGGACTCAACAACTCGGTCTCCATCCTCCCGAATGTGCCCATCCCCGACCCTATCGTGCTCATGCCGGGCTACTCCCCAGCGTGCCCATCGTCATCCCTTCTTACACCGAGCCCGATGGCATTCCCCTCCAGTACCCCCTGACCATCCCAGCCGGCACCAACCTCCCCACCTTCCGCCTCCCGGCAATCACATTCCAGCTGAACCAACCCCTCCAGCGCCCAGTCATCGTCTACCGCGGCCAAGTCCCCGAATACGACTTCACCCTCGCCGGCACAACCTACCACAAAGACGAGCCCCTCCCAGCCAACCTCGTCTTCCCGGAAGGCTTCAACCCACCTTCCCCGATCGCCTTCGACTCCTACAACAAATCCCCGGGCGACACCGACATCGACATCGACCTCCCCCCGGGTTACATCGCCCTCGTCCCCTTCGTCGTGCCCCCCATCACCATCAACCCCGGCACAGTCCTCCAGTACCCCGTCGTCCTACCCCCAGGCTGGTCCCTCCCGCCGACCGACCCGCCCCTCGTCATCCCAGCCCCAATCACCCTCCGCCCCATCACCGCGCCACCACCCCCAACGGACTCGACCCCAATTCCGCCCCCGCCAGACGACCCTGTATTCCCCCTCCCCGTGGCGCAGTGCGCGTACATCCCCGACTGGGCGTCGACGCTGCCCGACATCCAGACGCCGACGCCCAGCGAGCAGCCGTCCACGACGAGCCCAACCGCGTCGCCGACGCCGACGCCGACGTATCCGTATCCCGAGTGTGGCAAGCTGACGGCGGCCGACTATGCGAGCTGGACGTGCCTTGGCGAGTGCCAGACGCATGCGTATTGTCCGCAGTGGTGCGTGGATTATGGGTGTCCCGGGTTTGTGAATCCGCCGGGGGAGTGAGGTGGTAGTTGAGGTCAGGTGTTCAAGTTGTGTGTCAGTGGATGCGAACTGGAGAGAGGGTTGGGATGTTGGTTTGGGAATGGAGAGATGGGGGGGTAGATTGGGGAGGTAGCAGGGAAGTGTTTTTGTTTATCGTTTAGATGAGAAACAAAGTCAATTTTTGGAGAAGGGATAGCAAAGCAGTGTTCATGTCCCGTTCAGGGTACCGTCCACTTGGGTTGGCTAATTAGCCCCTGAACCCCTGAATCTCGATCTGGCACTAGGACCCATGACATGCGCTGCTCAACTGCAACCTCCTCATATTTTTGCCACCCGTTCTACCCAACATGGCCCTCACATGGCCTCAGTCACAGCCTCAACTTTACATCCCAGATTGGGCTCGGGGTGCTTTCCATCGAGAACTTGACCGAGCCACCCCAACGCCCTGCGTCCGCCACTCACATACTCCTCGTTGTGCATTCCCACCGTGTTTCGCTGATACAAAACATTAGCTCCCACGCGGCAGATCCGATCCACATGGTCATCCGTCGTTCCGATCAAGGTGGTCTCGTCGTTGATGGCCTTGTACGCAAACACAGGCATCTGAGGAATGCCGTCTAAAGCGCAGGCAGTGTCAGCAACTCGTCCACGCAGCGCCAAATGTAACCGAACCACTCACGGTATCCCATGAACCAATTATTTCCCAGCACGCGAACCATCTCAGGCGCCGTGAGAATCCCATCGCCGTTGGTGAAATAGTCCCAGATATTTTGGCCCGCAAACGCGGCCCTGGCCTGCTCGTTGGTCGTGTGCAGCGCAGCAAGGAACGTGGTCGCGTTGTAGGGACCGTCCTTGTGCAGCTGCCCAACGAGGTACTCCCTCGCCTCCGGGTACTGAGCGGTAACACCCAAGAGCACATAGGGGACGACCGCCGCGGACGGGCCCCCCGATACGGTGTAGACAATCTGCGTAAAGTTGGACGGCATGCCACCCAGCGCCGTGCCTGCGAAGCTCAGCTCGGGCGCGTAGGAGCCCTGCAGTTCGGCTGCCCAGTTGCTGGCAAGCGCCCCGCCTGAATATCCCCAGAGCGCGTAGCGGATTGGGTCGGGGCCCTGAAACTTGTTAAAGGCGAGGACGGCCCGCACCGAGTCGATCACTGCGTGGCCTGCCTGGAGGCCGGCGCTGAACGCTGCCTGTGGGCCCTCGAAATCGGGCACGCTGACGGCCCAGCCACGGCTGAGTCCCTCTCGGACGTTGGCCATGATGGGCTCGTCGTAGATTGTGGAAAGGCCGTAGCTTGGGACCTGGTCCGGGTCTGGAGAGTTGTACGGGATCTGGTACGAGAGCAGGGCACGTGTGTCCCGGCTAGCCTGGTTGGCCTTGGTTGGGAGGAAGACGGTTGTTACCGCCCTATGTCGAGCAATGTCAGTTGGATCATCGAGCTTCGGGGACTGGAGTACCGGGAGCAAATTGGCTGCCTCCGAAGTACAATGGCTGCTGTAGGGTGTAGAAGAGTTTGGGTAGGACATACCACGACGCCCTGTATCGGCCGTCCGTTGAGCGAAAGAGGAGTTGATATGCCTTGGCTGTGTTGTTCACAAGAATGGTGATGTTGCTGGGCGCCTCCCGGACGCGAAGAATCGCGCCAGGCTGTTGCTTCTCAAATCCATGAGGCGGGGAATACCAAGGGTCCTGACTGGGGAGCTTGAGCTGTGTCCCAAGGGCCGTGGTAAGCATTGCCCCCAAGGCAAGCAAGCTTCGAAGCGACAGCCCCATCTTGAGGATATTTTAGTGAGAACGGCGATACGAGTAGTGCTAAAGAGGTGACTGTCCTGACAACGGCTCCAACGTCGAACTTGACTAAAATATATATATCAATATCTGGAGTAGCTGTGACTCTATGGATTTAACACGAGCAATCTCCCTCAGTAGTGAGCTCATTTGAGCACTTTGTAGCCGTGCCGTAGTTGGAGTCCGAGGCTCTTACATCGCGATTGGCTCACCCGGATTCGCAAGTTGTCAGATCCAGGGGCGTCTTGGGCCGCCCCGGTGACCAATGCCGACTATCCTGCCGGAGATGCCGGAAACAGCTCGACAATGGTTGCCGGGTTCCCCAATAGTGAAGCTGGCATCCCGGTTGTCGAGGTTCAAGTCATCTGACTACATGTACAGTCGGCCACCATCCAAGGTCAAACTGGCACTTAATAGATGCCCAAGAGTGGCAGGTCCTCAAGAGAACTAATATCCGGGTGTCAGTTTACGTGCTCTTACGCTAGGAAGGAGGAGCGGACTCTGGCATGCCAGAGCCCGTCCATTGAACAGTACTAGGACGACAGCAGCCACGTTATCTACTAAGTTGTGGTGAACAAAGACAAGGAGAACGCAAAGGTTACGCCACGTTGACATTAAGTCAGTCATGCCACGCCTGATAGTGATACCGAGCCAGCGTGTCAGGGCCTCGGTGTCTTGAGTAACAACAATAACCTATTGCCACAAACCAACAACACTATAAATACCCAATGACCGTAACTACGAATTACCCTCCTCGCGATATATATATATCTTCCCTAACAACATGCACCACCACAAGCGTAAAGTACCAAGCGACGTCGCATTCCTACACATCTCTTCGAAGCATTTGCATACTCTCAACAGCAAGACTCTACGACTTCGACCAACATGTCTTCCAGCACATCAAGCACCTCCTCCACCACCTCCTCATCCACCAACACCACCTCGTCCGTAAGCCAGTCAACAGGCGCCGGCAGCAGCACAGCTACCACCAGTGGCACTACCACTACTACGCCCGCCCAGGAGGACAAGAACACGAGCGGGGCGGGTGGCCGACCCAGGGCAGGGGCCTGGAGAGAGTCGTACCCTCCGATCTAGCGATGGAACGGGCTGGAGATTGGGATGTATTGTAAATAAGGCACAGGGTTGGCAACTCTTGCGTTTCACGCTGAGTTTATCAGTAATAATGAACGCGATGTATGATTTTGAAACGTGATGAAGACCAAATTGTCGGCTACCTTGGGCTTGCCAACGGGCTCCGGAATGGCGCTTTGGGGCACGATGTTAGCCAAGCAACGTCTTTATTAGATAACCTGATGGCCCAGGACCAATATACTTACCACTTTTGTGGACAGGAGGTGTAGATCTTGCCTGAGCTTGACGCCAAGGCTGTATATTAATACAAATGTACGGCCATAGCGACCGCTTCCTTTTGTGAGTGTCAGACAAAGATCTAGAAAAGGGAGGGTTAGGCTACATTGATGTCAAGTAGGACTTTTCACGCCGTTAGTGGAGTTACGTGTAGTGACTAGAGCGGAGGGACAAGGTCGACGTGGCAGAGGGCTAGTTGTCCTGAGTAACGAGACCGCATGTAACTCAACCTACAAAACTATAAGCACCCGTCCTGGAAAACATTACAGGTCCTAGTGATATGTACCTTGGTTACAAAGTGCAATTCACCTACCAGCATCTTGCTTACCACCACCCCTAAAACTAGCACCCTACCACACCATAACCGTATCACCGCCCACCATGTCTACCAACACACCAACCACCTCCTCCACCGCCAACAAGGATTCATCCACCACCCAATCCACAAGCACCGGCGACTGCACAGGTAGCACCAGCGGCACCGTCACCACCACTACACCCGCCCAGACAGAAAAAAAGACGAGCTGGGCGGATAGTGAGCGAACTCCGTGCTCTTGCTCGTGCGGTTGCCCCATGATCGGGTACAAAGCGCACGCGCCGTGCTTCTACTGCGCTACTCTGAGACACTGAGAGTTGATGTGGCGCTGTGATGGGGAGTATATTGACGGTGGATGGATTGGGTTGGCGGTGATGGGCAGGCGATTGGATGTCAGGGGTTGTTTTTGACTTTTAACAAGGGAACAGATATCTGTTTAGGTCTCGATTTGGGAGAGAAGGTATGTCTTGCGTTTTACGATTACCTTAATAGCAATGAATGAGCATTTGCAATGTGGACTTAGAGCAACAGGGGTGTATTGTACCTCGCAAGTATGTCCGTGATGAGGGAAGGGGTTCCAGTGTATCAGGTGAAGTGGTATTCGCTATTAAGACTAAACATAAGAGACAACTTGCTGCGAGGCATCCTGAGATGCAAGCAATCATAGGAAAGACAGACAAAGCCAACCGCCGCGGGGTATGCGTAGTCCATCCCGAACGCCGTCCACCTTAGAAGTACAGGAATTCCAATCTGTCAACCAACCACAAACAAAACAGGCCTCCGGCAAAACGATGGTGTGGCGGAATCGTGTCCGCCGTCTATTAGTCTCCAACTCATTTTTCCCGCACCTTCACCCGTCACCGAGCGCTATCGATTCAGTGACCGAACCACGAGAGTCAGCCTGCGGCGCCTAGGCTAGTTAGCGCACGGGTCCCAGACTCTCAAGATGCTCCCATCTCGGCCCAACCACCTTCTCCTCGCATGGGAACAAAGCAGCTCGCAACCGACAACTGACAACACGAAGAGCTGATGTGATGCATCCTCCTTCAGTTCCCTATCTGGTCTTTGTCGAGATGGCCACACGGGGCAAGCATCTCATCAGTTAGGTGGCATGCCAAGTCCCATCGCACGCTCCTGCTTGGTCTCCAGTACCTACCCGCCAGATGGAACCGTCTGACTCAAGCACGCCTGCCTGCATGTGCATGTCGGCCTTGCAGTGCCCGGCCGCCGGTCTCCAGATGCGGCACAAACAAGCGAAGCGCGAGGCCAGAGTTCGCACTGGGCCCCCCGCTGCTGGCCACAACTCCGCCGTGTGCCGTGACCCCGGACACAGCCCCAGACAACCCCCGTCCTGATGCAAGGCACACATCGCTTATTGCCCTTTTGCAGGGTTGAATGTCCACTTTCAACATCACAAGGCTCGAGCTCTCCATAACAACGAAGATCAAACACCTCGCCGCCGTCTTCAGCGAACACATCGCCGCAGCGTCCTCGGAAATCCCTCGGATTCGCTCGGAGCCCGTCGCGCCTTCATCAGCGTGACGCGAGGTCGTCTTCAACACCCAGACCCTCGGCAGGACAGGACTTCTTACTGACCTGACTGGGCCCAACCAAGAGCGCTTGTGGGACCTGGTTGATTCATCGACATCAACACCAGCATCGACGAGCCTATCTGCCTTCAAACGACAGTGCTGTGCACACGTTTGCCCCGGGTTGACTAGCGGACCGCTGCCCAACCAAATCCAAGGTCTTGCGTCATTGGAGCCGTCCTCGCATCAAGCAGTCGACGCCGTCGTATCTCCGGCACCTCGACCCAAGCCGCCATCTCCAACACTTCGAAAAAAGTTACCGAGCTCAACACCATCCGCTCAACAACAACCCATCACCACCCCCAAACCAACTCCACAAACCTCCAAATGGCCCCCCCAACCGAAGACCTCCCACCCCCCTCCTACACCGAAGCCACCAACCCCCTCTCCCCCACCACCACCACCACAACCACAACCAGCCCCCTCTACACCACAAGCCCGTCAACAACAGGCCTCCCCCTCCCCTCCCCAGTAACAACCCACCTCCGCACGCTCCCCGCCCGCCTGCACGCAACGCAACTTGCCCGCCAGACAGCCCAGGCCGCGACCGAGTTCGACCTGACAGCGCTCATGGTCCCGCACGTCGAGGCCTTTTTAGCCGACCTGGCCAACTCGGTCCCCGGCGGCGTGCCAGCGCACGCCGAGCTGACGCTCGTTCCTGCGTCTGCGGTGCCCGCCAGCGCGTCGATGAGCGGTGCGAGGGAGAGGGAGCGGGAGGGGGAGGTTGTGCGGGTGGGGAGGGTTGATGTCGCTGATATGGGGGGTTATGGGTATGGGGATGAGAAGAAGAAGGGGAGGGGGGAGAAAAGGGGAGCGGGGGAAAGGGGAGCAAGTGGGAGTAGTTTGAGGGGAACGGTGAATACCGAGTTTGGGGAGTGGGGGCGGTTTGATAGTTACGAGGGGACTAGTGATGGCGGCAAGGGCCGCGCGAGTGAGTGGTGGTTTAAGGACGAGGACATGGCGCGCCGGTTGGCGGCGTATCTGCGACCGGAGCCCAACCTCGAGAGGAAGCATGTCCAGGCGACAGTGGTGGAAAAGAAGGTTGTGGAGAAGGAGAAGTCGGGGTGGGGGCGCTGGGGGCTGGGAGGGAGTCGGAAGAAGGCGGCCGAGCAGAGCTCGCCTGGGCTGCCGTCGCCTGTGTCACCCGGACTGCCGAGCCCGGGGTCGGCGAGTGAGGATGACGCCGTCAAGATGACGGTCAGGGCGGAGGAGGTGACGTTTAGGAGGGAGAATGACTTTGGCGTGTGGGAGAGTATGAGCGGGTGGGGGATTGTGGTTAAGGTGAGGGTGAAGCCGTGACACAGCTAGAGGATATCCGGCCTTGGAAGTACTTGACGCTGCCATGGTTCTAGCGAACTTGACTCGCCAAGTAAGCGTAGAGCAAAGCTCAGACCGCGGAGCTCATGCGATGCAGGTATTTGTGTTAAATTTATGGTATTCCTGCGCCGCCCTTTGTGGGTTGAGATTGGTATTTAGTGATTTGAGCGCATGAGCCCCAGAACCCCTGAATACGGAGAGTCAAAGAAACGACAAAAGAGAGGCTATGAGTTGTAAGGTAATGACAGTAAATAACGCCAAAACTGCAGTAGAACATCGATGCGCAACCCGAAAAGAGAATCGCGAAAGAAGAGAGCAAAGAGGGAAAGCAGGATAAGATCCTCCGACAACACACTGAACGAAACACGAAGAAACTGGGTGTCTTGTTCGAGAACTGATCAAGTTCGTGGCACAACGCGACAATGGGTTCCAAGAAGCTCCACTCCTTTCACCAATGCCCCTTTTTATCCTTGTGCCGCTTGACATTGTCTTTCCGCCCTGAATACTCGCATCTCGGGCACTGGTCCTCCTCTTTGGGCAGTCCAAGTCTTCGAGCTTCGTCACGATGGTGAGTCCACATGTGTCGGTTGAGATCCTTAGTTTCGGCTCCGCCAGCGCCACAGATCTCGCACTTTCGGCGTTTCGTGTGGTTGTTCATGTGCTTACTATGGGTAGAAGGCAAATGGGTTAGCTTCTCTGCCATATCTGAGACGCTCAACGAGAAGATAAGGAAAAGGGGGTACCCACTCCAAATCGCACTGTCGGCCATACTCATTTGTGCATCCTTCCCAGGGGCATACCAAAGGACTATCAGTGGCGGAGGGACCGGAAGATGGCCCCGGTTGAACGGGATCGTTATCGGGATCCCAGTACGCTTGGTCCGGAGAGGGTTCGGGGTACTGTCCGTATTCGAGCGTGTGTTGTTGGGCATTGATCTGAGCAGCGAAAATGTCGTCAGTCATTGGCGGCTGCTGGGTAAACCCGAAGCCGCTTTCGGCCGCTTGGGAAGAGAACGAAGCGTCTTGGTTAGACCAAAACGAAGGCGTGGTAGCCCCTTGAGCGGTTCCGTCCATCTGAGCGGTGGACATGGTGAGATGAGAAAAGCGAGCGTCGAAATCGGGGTCGATTCCCGTATCGTTGGCATCAGGGGCAGCCATGTCTCTTTGGTGAGGTATCTATGCAACTTCGGCGAGACTAGTGGCCCCTGAGACCGACGGGTACGGGTTCTGTTGACTGAACCCCTGGTAAGGCTGCTCGGGGGGGTAGGACCAAGACGCGGAGGACGAGTCTCCGTAGGTTGCTGGAAATGGAGCACTGACAGAGTAAGGATGACTTGCAGAGGTATCCTGTGAAGGAAAGTATGCCGGGGGGTGTTGCACCATTAAGAGCTGGGGGTCGATGGTCCCTTGTTCCGGGTTCCAGCCTGCGGTAGCCGGGTTGGACGCTCGAGGACCTCGGGCCCCTTGTCTGGACCTCCCGTGCGATGATGCATGCAGAGGCATCTTCACGCTTGTGACAAGGAGGGTGGGTATCTGTCCTCCGAGTGGTCGGAGGGCTCGCTCGCTAGGACGCTTCCCGGCAGTCATGCACCCCCTCAGCTGGGAGTGGCAAAGTTGGTATTAGATGGACACTGTCTTCATGCAAGTCAGTGCCCATTAGGACAAACACAAGGCATCAGACTTGAGATGACATACCTCCAGTGGTAACGAAATGAATGCCGAGTAGGCTGTAGCCAAATGGTTCGTCTCCACATGCAACAGCCTCGGACGACATCTGGATATTTTCATGGTTGAGAGGGTCCCGGTTGAAATACCAGCGTGCCATGACCTCGCCGGCGAGGCCGCGGGCCACACGTTGGAGGCATTCTGGTGAGTTCTGTTTGCAATCACCAGGCCCCCTGTAAGACTCCCGGAGGCTGACGATAAGGCAATACGTCTAGCGGGCCGATCTGTGATTCAATCTGCAGTGAGGCCTAGCCACAATGAGGCCCACAGCAGGAAATCGTCGAAGGCCAAACGGGGCTCTGCGTGTTGTGTATGGCCTTGGCCAATCGGGAATGTGTCGGCTGCCGACTGCCTCCCGTTTCAAGTGCTCGCCATTGGGCCTCCGATTCGAATGTTCCAGCAAGCGGTTTCTCACCGAAACCCCTCGTCAACCTCACGTAGTGAAATCGGTATAATTAGGGTTATGAGTGGGCCATCCAGGGGCTCACAATGACGCTTGTTGCCTTGTCGTGGATGATGGCGGGCCAGAGGAGGCGGCGAGTCATTGTCACCACCTCCCTTTAACTCAAAGGTAATCAATAGAGGCAGTGCTTGGTATGCCTCCGTCAAGCCACGCTACAGTCGCCGGAAGTGAGCGACGCTCCCGGAAATGAGTTTTTGCAGGAAATTGGCAGGTACTATTGAACCAAGGAGTTCGTACCAAACAGCCGTAGAAGCTACAGGCTCGGGCAGGCTCCTGGCTTTGCCGGACTCGCTGTTCTCGCTCTCTCGCCGAGCCAGCCCTTAGTGAAAACAAGCATCCGTACAAGTCACCATGTCCTGGATGCGTTCTTGTAAACATTCCGCCGGTGTACATGGACGAGAGGCGGACGCCCCTGGTAAGAACAGTCACTCCACAGGTTCTTTCTCACAGTATATCGATAGTCTACGGTTCCTACTGTCCCGATTTACCGGGTATTGTCTCGTGATAAGCGTCTGGGAAGTCTTGAGTCTCCCTAAAACCCGCCCGCCCAAGGCTACTCATCCCGCCGTTTCGGTTTGATTAAGCGTCGCCCCTCATACATGTTTAGTTAAAAATGGCCCAAATACTATATAGCCTTGTACACACAACTGGATAACCTGTCTGGTCCGCCGCTGTTTCCGTCATTACCCTGGCAACGCCCGAGGGCAAGGAGATCCCAGAGGTGAAAAGGGGTTAACCCTAACCCTCGACATGATACGAGAAAAGGGGTTACCACCCTTGATAGGGTTACCATCCCAGGTCTTAACGGGTATTGTGTCGCGTGTTGTTAGAGTTAATTGTGACTGTACAGTAATTGCGAAGGCACTATGGCCGTCGCCTAATACCGTTGTGGTAACTATCTTTCAGAATTGCTCCCTACGAGGTCGGGAGGCCCACAGCAACTGGACTTTGCCTACCGCGTGCTTGACTCACTTTCTTCTCCAGGGCATGTGATGGGAGGTAAGTGCTTTGAGAAGTACATGACTTTTGCGTTACAAGATGGATAGGCGGGCCTCGCACGTGGTGGGCTACTTTCTGGCCTGATGGGCCTCACAAGCTGCATTGCGTATGTCTCAGTCATCAGGAGGCCCTATAGCACATGACACAGACAAAGGACCAACTACACGATGGGGATCAACCTTGAGGATGATTTCCCATAGCCACACGCTGAAGACCTGATTTAAACATAGCTCAGGCGAGGTGACTATACTCAGCTTGGCAAAACCCTTCCCCGTTTCGGCGCCCCTCTGAAGCCCTTCTCTTATTCCTCCGTTCATGGCGACAGTAGCTTTTGTTGCTGTCTCTCTGTGGGCTTACTCTCCTCCCTTGGTTGTCGGAGCATCGGTTTTGTCGAGGCCTCCGTCTTCTGTCTAGCGTCGGTGTCCTTTCTCCTTTGGGGATTCTGCAGTCAAGCGTCTATTGCGTGCCAGTGGTGCGGCCGGCATGGCCTTTGAGGTGCGCGTGCTCCTTGTTCGACCCGTCGCCGTTGTCGTTTCCAGTGGCGGAGGACAATTTGCGATCATTGCTGGTACTCTTAAGCTGCGCCGTACAGTCACAACCCCTGGCTGGTCGAAACTGCTTGCGCGGGGGTCCACGGCATCGTGGTGGAGGGTTGGGGGGTTCCAGTTCTGCCTCTTGCATTGGGTGGCCGATCAGTTCAATGACTTTTTCCAGGATTTAATCCTTAGGAGCAATTTCAAGCTCTGCCTCGTTTGAGTCAAACAGCATCTCGCTGCTGCCAGTCCCCGAGACGGAAACTAGATGGGAGAGCCCCGTTTTGGTGACATTCGGAAGGGCAGGAGGGGGGAACGGCTGAATTGGAGATGTTGCGAGCGGGGTTGCTTCAACGGCATCTATCTCAGACGGCGTGGAGTGCATCCCGGCAGTGCTGAGGACAGACAGATCTTCTGGTTTCTGGGTTTGGGCTCTCGCGTCTCCATTTCCACCCCGGCACTAAGCCGTGCTGCCGGGGAACTGTCCAGTCTTGTCCCCAGTCTCCTCTCTATTTCCATCATTTTGTCACTTAATCGTCCTCTTCTGGGTTGGAGCGTGCCTTGTCATTCTGCTATGGGTCTCTGCCTTCCAGGCTTTTATGGGCGGTCGGCGGCCCAGGCTGTCACAGTCATGCTTTCAACGGACCTACGCTGGGGAGCAGCAATAATTGTCGATTGCTAGCTAGAGATGTTGGACGTAGCGTAGGTAACCCAAATCCAAGCGGTCGCAAAGATTTGTCTCAAAGCATGGTTTGTGACATGAAACCCATGAATCTCATGAATCTCATGAATCTCAGGAGTCCCTTCAATCCGTCCCGAATGGCGCCGCAGAATTGCTCAGCAGCAGAACTTCTGTCCACAGCTGTCGTAGCACCCGAGGTTGCAGTAGCAGATCTGCGGGTTGGCCTCGGGCTCAGCCTTCGGGCTCGGCACCGCAAGGGCGCTGGTGGCCAGCAAAGCGACAGCGGTGATGATCGTAGTGAACTTCATTTTGAACTAGAAACTGCTGTTAATGCTACTGTAGACTGGCGCTTCCATGCGGCAAACTTACAAGCGAGGTAGGTTTATGAGTGACCTAAACGGCGACGATCTGTTGAGGGAGGGCTTGTTTGGCTGTGTCAACGTGAATAGAGTGCTGTTGCGAAGAGAACAAGGCTCACTACCGAGAGAGGAGACTCCTGCTTTATATAATATTTGATCGGGCATGCATTCCCATCGCTGGACGTCCCAACCACCATCACCACCCCACGCCTAACAACCAGCTTGGCTGCCGCCCTGGCCAGGCCAAGAGCGAGTAATGTTAATGTGCCTCAGCTCTGTAACGGCTCAGGCCATGAGTCGGCCCTTCCCTTGAAGTTGTTGAGAGAAGGATACCCAAAAGCAGCAGAGAAAGCAGTAAAGAGTCTAAGTCAGTAACATCCGGATAAACTCGATACTCAAAGGATTCGAAGGATTCGAAGGATGCATACAAAGTACCGTGGCCTCGACCATACAGAGCATTGCTCTCGGACTCGAGTGGTCGAGTCCGAGAGCCAAGTGAACGTAGCCCTGAAAGTCGAAGCTGGAGCCTACGCATAAATGAGAGTCTAACGCCCATGCTCCGGGCCTCTTTCCGGAGAGCCGAGTCGCTAAGCGGGTACAGCCAATAAGAAACGCATGACACGAGTTCGTTTGCGGAGGTGGGATCTCCAGACCCCAAATGTACGTTAGTCGTGACTTGGCTTGCCCTTTCTCGGACTCGGCAAAGCTACCCCAGACGGCACTGGTTGCCATCTCCGCGACTCCCCAGTAGTCAAGGATCACTTCGAGCTTATGACGTAGTTCTCAGAAACCCAGGCTCAAGATATCGAATTTGAATCCCCAAGCTTCATGATTGAAGCCTCTGTAGACGCCTCAGACTCATTGTCTACATCTAGTGTGATGTAGACTACGTTGTTCGTCGCGGCCTGCTCCCTGATTGTCTAACAAGCTGTGACCGCTTGGACCAGGGCAGGGTCGCAGTGGCCAACGAGGGGTTGCAGGGCTTCGTACTGAGAATATTTAACGAAACCAGCTAAGTTGAGACTTGATTCGGTAGTTCACATTATGCACATGCACAGCTGCCTTGGCTGCCGCATTATCCCCTTGCTCACCAACTCGCGCGACGCCAAAGCGGCGAGTCTCCCCCGGCCCACCTTCCGGGAACTAGCCCAGTTACTACAACCTGGGAGCGTTTCACGCTGGTTGTTGGAAGTCCGTGGGTGCAAACAAGTTCCACACGACCTGATGCCTTTCTCCCATCCCCACGCCTCAACACTGTTGGGTGTGAGACGCACGCTGCCCGTCTCGTGGTCATCGTTATGATCTTGTGGCAACAGTCACACAGGAGTCATGTCCATTCCGGCCACTCCATGAGCAGTGTTGAATACTGTGAGCTATGGTGTTGTGTACTTCGACCCTACCCCTGAGATGGCTCCTTGTTCCTCACCCACCTTGCCAAGGAAAAGAGACACCCGGGGGTTGTGTAGTCATACATGGGCGAACGTACCGGGCTCGAATCGCTTCTTACCGGTTGTTAGCGTTGTGTTGGCGGGAGATCAATGGCGGGGATCAAGCCGAGTTGCACAAAGACGGCCATCCAAGGGACATACCCGGCCCCCCCACCTCCCACGCAGTCCGCTTGGCTTGTCGGAGCCACCAGAAAGGGTACGCATGAGCTCTGCCATCGAGTTCCGGAGCAGATGCTCCCTGCCCTAGGCCACCCCGCATTTGAGAAGGTCTACCATCAAAACGTGAAGCCCCAGCCCAGAACATACTCTTCGAACCTCGCGGACAAGGCAACTCCGGGAAAGGACAGGCCCATTTCACTTCCAACTCGCCGATTTCGGTCTCGCCAACGACTTCTGCCTAACCCGAACAATGTGCCGCTCCGAGCTCTACAAAGCCCCTGAGATCATGATGTCTCCTTTTGCAAACGCCCAAAGCCCGAAGATAGATGTCTATTAACCCTTCTTCGTCTATGTTACCGCACCATCGCCGAAATACACCCAGTACCCATCCTTGCCACCCGGCCGGGGCACGCCGCACCCGGGAACCGATTGTTGAAAGTCACGGTTGATGACCGGTAGATCGCTCCGTATTTCAGCACCTCGGAGCTACAGTAACACCGAGGCATCTCTCCTCCAACACCCACCCCCACCAGTTTCCTTCACCACCCTGCCACCCCGTGCCCCCCCAGGCCCCGTCCAAGTCCCGCGGTGCCGACCAAGGGTAACTGCCACTGCCGGAGGCGGAGACGGGGACGGGGGGGAGCGCAAGGGGGGCCTAAGTGCCGCACGAACAAGCCTGGGGCAGAGAGCGATTATCGGCGGAAGAAGCGGAGCGATTGGGGAAGGGGAGGGGAAGGAGCCGGAAGAGGGGGGGAGGGGGAGAGGGGGGGGCGGTGTAGAAGAGCGCCATAAGGATGGCTTAGCTTGCAGCGACAGCGTCGCGTCGTCCGTCTTTCTTGATGGTTCCATTTTCTCCGACTTAAAGTGGCCTTCCTTGAGGGCAGCGATCTCCGTCTCGGTGGTATCAAGCCTGGCCTGCAGTGACCGTGCCGGCTGTTCGGTTGTGCTGCTGGTTCCCTCATGGAGCTTTTGACTGGCCTGGTGGACGTGGTGAGTGGGTTGTAGGAAAGATGACCTAGTGGTGCTGTAGCCCCAAGATGCTGAGATCCTGGTCTTTCTCGGTATCAACGTATCGTTTGGTGTCTTCCAGCTGGGAGGGGGGGCTCGAGATTGCCGTCCTGACTCCGGGCAAGGCGGTGTCATCACTGACACGGGAGAAATTAGCTTCGACAACTCAATTTCCTGGCACGTTCCATTCCAGGACTCATGACTGGAAAGTTCCATGTCCGGGGACATGGACGAGGGCATGTTAAATGCGCGGGGTCCGGAACGTGGAGTTGGGTTGTGCACTTGGATATGCAACGCCTGAGTTACATGGTCTTCATGCATGTAGTGCTTTCAGATTTTACTAGCAGTTAGATTTGTATCTACCTATTTGCAGTCTAAGACATTATAAACTGCGAAGACCGCCCGGCCCCAGCTTTCCGATAATGGCCAAACTGATCACAGTCCCGCCGGCTGGACGGCCTGCGGATAGTAGAACAGCTCGGTCGGGTCGACCTGCTTCTTGATCTCCCTCAGGCGAGGCAGGCTCTTCCTGTAGTAGACGTTCTGGGCCTCGGTCCGGTTCATGCGCGGATCGGCGTAGTTGACGTACATGCCCCATTGCGACTCGTCCAGGCCGTCAGTGAAGCTCTTGACCCAGCCATCCAGGAACGAAAAGCCGTTGGCCGGGTACGACCCAGTATTGGGGACCCGGTCGTAGAGCTCGTAGAGAAAGAGGTGGTCCTTCGGGTCGCGGTACGGGTAGGAAGTGGCGGCAGCGGGGACCTTTGTGACGGCCGAGTTCGGCCCGCCGTACATGTCGATGATGATGAACCAGTCACGGGTGTTTGACCTGGCCTCGTCCTCCCAGTACTGGGCGACACTTTCCAGCACTTCGGTGGGGAGAGCAGAGGTGACCAAGCTCTTGGAGTAGAAATTCTCGACCTAGTAGCCCTCCGTGTCAGTCTGTCGTCACGCAAATTACACCCCAGACAGTTGAAGAGGGTTGCCATACCGTATCATACCCGGGGCCCGTGATGTCGATCTCATTGCTATAGGCGTAGTGCGCGATGCCTCCCATCCAGTCGGACTCCCTGACGTTCGACAGTGTGCTGTTCACCGTTTTGAGGAGCGTTTGGACCTCGGCCTTCATCTCGGTTGTGTTGCCGTGGTACAATCCGTGCAGCACGTTCTGCCCTCGGTTGGCAAAAACACGCATGTTCAGCTTCTCGGGCATGCCGCCGGTTTGGAGCCAGTGCTGGAGGTTCCCCCAGCCCTTGGCGATGGCCGAAGCGTTGTTCCACGGCAAGTTGACCTCAAAGGCGGTGACATTCTCCGGCGCGGGGAAGGTATTGAATTCGAAGGCCGTCACAATGCCGAAGTTGGATCCGGCACCTCGGAGGGCCCAGAATAGGTCCCTGTTCTCGGTTTCAGAAACGTGGACCGCGGAGCCGTTGGCGAGGACCACGGTGGCGCCGGCAATCCAGTCCACGGCCAGGCCGTGGGTGTGCGAGCTGAAGCCGAAGCCGCCATGGATCGAGTGTCCGCCAACACCCACGCTGTGATAAAAGACGTGATGTTAGCGCTGGAGCGAGGTCAGGTAGGGTGGGTTGGTTGAACGTACCCAGGGCAGGTCCCGTGGCTGAAGGCCCGTTTGCCCTGGTCGTACAGGGCCGTGGCGACATGGCCTAGCCGTGCTCCCGGCTGGACCGTCGCGATCTTCGTCTTGGAGTCGAGCGTGACATTGTACAGGCGGTCGAGCTGCACGATAAGATGGCCATCCTCGCCACCAAGACCGAACGAGGCATAGCTGTGCCCGCCCGACTTCGGGTTCACCTTGACTCCGACCTTGGCGGCACAGGAGACGGCGGCCTGGATGTGCTCTAAGGTGGTCGGGACCGCGATGGCGGCAGGGGTGTATGGAAGTCTCAGGTTGAACGGGTTGGAATCGGTCTCCCAGTCGGCCGAACCCGGTGCGTCAACCGGGACCTTGGCGGCTTCCAGGCACGCGTCAATGGCGGCCTTCTTGGCATGCGGACTGGCGGTGGCCAGAACCGCGGCAGTGATGGAGAGGGCGAGTGTGAGCCGCATTGTAACAGTGTCACCCGAAGCTGGGCATATGCATGCGCGGGGCCGGGTAGAAGAAGGTGACACAGATCGTTTTTCTTGCAGCAGAGGGAGCTGTTTAGAGTTTATTAAATGCTGCCTCACGTCGGCTCGGAGGCCCACACGGAAGGCCCCCCGCAATCAGCCAAGAAAGAGGAGCTCGTCAGCTCGTAAGCAATATATGTCGAAGATATCTTTAAAGTGTAACCAAAGCCGACACTCAGCCGGCGGCAATAAGGACCGGGCATGCCGGCGTTCCTGGAGGAACGTTTAGAATATTCCAAACCAATCGTTTACACACGAGAGTGGACTTCCCAGAACAACCCTGGACGAAATCGCAGGGGATCTGCGTGAGCATTCGTAAAGTAAGACGGGGGATGGCCCGGCCGAGCTCGGTCCATGTTGGGGGCCAGACCCATCGGCGGACCTCATGGGGGCGGATACGACTCCGGCCCGGGCCGGAGTATGTAGTAATGGAGATATTTGTGGACTGGACGCTGACAGAGCCAGGCTTTGAGTGCGCGGGGAGGAGTTCGACAGGTTCATCCTGGCAGAGCATGAAGGTTTCAAAACCGAAGCGGGATGGTGACTGGCAAGACATGCATTGTGATCGTGCATTTCAACCGCCACGGCCACACTCACTCTCTTTACAGCCTTCTTCTCAGAGACACGAAGACATGACACTGATGATGACAGTCAGCGGACTCCGGAATCAAGACGGATAGTATCACCATCAGGAAAACCATCACACTAACGACGTGTAATAATTGAGAGAGGCTAGCTCGTGCACGCCATCACCTCATTAATGTCACTGGGCTGCTCCAGCACTTGGACACGGGACGGGAAACTTGCATCCGGCACTGGCTGGGCTGCAGCTTGATGCTGCGTTCAATTGTTGTCTGCCGTGCCACGTCAAATGGCAGAGAGAGAACCGTTTTTATAAAACCTTCCAGGTTGGGAAACATCAAGCTTTTCCTGATCCCCAACTCGGAAATGCCGTTGCAAATCATGCACGTGTGGGCAAACCGCCCCTTTGGCGTTAGGTCCTGGACTCCAGGTTCAACACACTGACGCACCGGGTTCGCCCTGCTTCACGCCACTACACAGACAAGAGTGATCGTCGATCGCAGATCGAGTTCGGCAGTCTGGGGACGCCCAAGCCGCGGGCAAACTCAGCCGTGGCAGGCCAATCGTCGGCTGGACATTGCTGGTGTTTGACGCCACACAGCCCTCGAGAGCCGCAACTTCACTGCACATTGGTCTGCCAGGTGCGAGAAATGCAAGGTTCGGGTTGTGGTGGCTGTCAGCTTGGAGGGCACAAACAACATCAACCTCAGGAAATGCTACCCCCCTGCCTTTTTCGTTGAAGGATCGGCTTCTCGGCCTGCATGAACATGTCGGGCCGCGAGCTTGGATATGAAGACTCGGGTATCCTTGACGGTAGATAATCTAGATCTCACACCCAGTCTGTCCGGAGGTCCTCGCTGTCACCCTTTTTGCCTCTTTGTTGCGACACTTACACGCGTGTGTGTGCCCCGGCCAAATTCCAAGCTATTAGTTGTCCAGCACCGGCTACACCAGTGTCAGCCCGGATACCAAAGCTTCTGGCACATCACCCAGTACCAAATGAGCAGAGCCATACCTTAAAAGCCTTCATCAAGCAGCGCCAAAGCGGCTCGCGTCTGCGGATCTGTCTATGAGGCACTTGGCGGAACTTGGAAATCGTTTGTAGGCGGTGTGAATAGGGTTGTCATCCTTAGGGAATAGTGTTGAATTCCGGTTTGTTGTAAGCCCAGGTATGTTCTACCGATGCTCAGCAGCAGCCAACGCTCGTCACGGAGCCAACTCCGTGTTGTTTACCCCCTGAAAGAAATTTAACAAATTACCTCGGCACATCCAGAATCCCGCCGCGCCCTCTCTTCCGAAGGCATTCGACTTCGCTCCCACGGCAAATAAGTTCTCAAAAGGACAATGGGGTTCCTCCTACCGCGCCAGGAGCCCAGTCCGTCAATCCCTGGGCCCGGTGGCTCGCAGAATGGCCCAGCCGGGGTAGATCCCCTCGACTACTGCGCCCGCCGCCTCGCCGGCCTCGAAACAGGCCCCATACCGAACATCGGCCCCGCTTCCGCGGCCGCCATCTGGTCGCTGGTCAGCTTCGCAACCGTCTTCATCGCGCTGCGCATCTACTGCAAGATATGGCGGTCGCGGGGCCTATGGTGGGACGATTTGGTCCTAATTCTGAGCTGGGTATGCCTCCCGCTTTGTCCTTTATCCTGTCCTTGCTCCTTGCCCCTCGCCCCTTTCCCCTTCCCCCCTTACCCTTGCCACCACTCATACCACCCTACCCTCACCTACCCATCCATCCCACCGCGAAACTAAACCCCCTCCCACAAAAAAACAGACCATGTTCCTCATCTCCGCCACCCTCTGCCAGCGGGTAATAACCCTCGGCCTGGGCAAATACCCCTGCGACATCCCCCCAGCTCACCTCCCACTCATCCGCCTCGAAGGGGGCGGCATCGCCGCCACCTTCACCATCGCCGCCATCGTGTGGTCCAAGACCTCGTTCGGCCTGACCATCCTCCGGCTCACGCGCGACACATACGTGCTCCGGTACTTTGTCCTGCTCGTCGTGGTCGTTATGAACACCGCCATGGGCCTGCAGGCCGTGTTCGTGTGGGTGCGGTGCAGCCCCGTCGAGAAGGGCTGGCGGCCCCCTGGGGAGGTGGTGGGTGGGAGGTGTTGGGCGTCGGGGGTGAGTAATGGGTACGCGGTGTTTTCGGCGGTGTTGTCGGGGGTGTGTGATTTGGTGTTTGCGTTGTTGCCATGGTATTTGTTGTGGGGGTTGAGAATGCGGAGGAAGGAGAAGGCTGGGGTGGTGGTGGCGATGAGTATGGGGGTTTTGTGAGTATTCTCCTTCCAGTCTTCTCTCTTTGGGGCTGCTTTGTGGTGCCTCGGCTGATGATGGTGTTGCTCTAGTGCTGCCGCGACGGCGTTTGTCAAGTCCACTCAGATTCCGAAAATGGGGTCCAAGAACTTTACTCGTGAGCCTCGTCCTTTTCTGTTTGTTGATGCTAGCAACCCCTGACTATGTTTCTCTGGACAGACGACATTTGTTACTTGATAACATGGGCGGCGGCCGAGATCGGGACGACGATGATGGCGTCCTGTATCCCCGTGCTTCGCGTCCTCTTCCGCGACCTACGGGACTCTGCGCCCGTCGAAATCAGCGGGCCCAGTGGCCGGCTGTATTATTCTCGGGATCACAAGTCCAACAGCACTAGGGAGACGTCGCAGGGGGTGGTTAACAGCCCTGTTGATCCAGCTTTGCCTGTCGAAAACACTACCTTTCAACAGGGCAGTCTCGTTGATCAAGGGGCCAACAAGGCCGTCTCGAAAGCTTGGGGCTCCTGCTGGGACGTTGGCAAGAGGGCTAGGAGAGGAAGCAAGCAGCTCCCGGGAACGGCAGCTGGCGCTGACCCGGCACCACCCTACGTTCAAGCTCGGAACAGTAGTCAGAGGGCACTGGTTCATGTCTCGGGGGAGAGCACGCCAGGCGAGGGGACGGTCAGGACCCAGGGAGTGATTGTGCAGACCCAAGAATTTGAGGTCAAGTACGAGGGGAGGCCACGCAGGGACCATGGAGAGGAGTATGAGCTGGAGAGGATCGGGGTTGGCGAAACGAGCTGATGTCGACAGGGATGGCAGACGAGGATGTCTTGGCTTGTAATTATTTGGTTCGGTGTTACGGCCATTCCTCGGTATCCGGAAGTCGGCCGTACTGTGTAGACGGTGGAGACACGCGTCTCGGATTCCGTCGAGGAAAGACACGGCATGGATATAGATGTAACCTGTGCCCGCTCGCAAGGGTGGCAAGAGACGGATGTCAGTCCACTTTCCTCACGCAAGGCATCCCATGATACAAACATAAAATGACAATCTTTGGACACATCGAGTACGCTCAGCTACATGTACTTGGAGAGTAGAGACAGACGTAAGCCGACTGCTCCTCACTTCTGCTCCTCGCCCGTCTGCTGTTGGCCTTTGCTACCAGAGTCCGTATCCTTCGCGGTCTGCTGCTTCTTGGCAGCTCTATCCTTTGCCATTTGCTTTCTGCGATACATCAGTCTCTGGTCTCCAAGTCACAAAGGGGGCTGAAGAGACGCACTCTTTCTCCCTGACCCACTGGTCCTCCAGCGCCTTTTCGCGGTCCGAGAGGGGGTTCGGGTTCATGTTGAAGGTCAAACCGAGGTGCTGACAAGTCGAGAACGTGGTTCAAAGTGGGTAATCTCCTTCAAGTTGGTTGTGGAGTTGGGACACAGGCGAGATGTATAATAAAGGAGTCGGTCGGAACGATCCGAAAGGTTTCAATGTTGGTGACGTCAGCTCCCTCGTCCATGGTTAAGGTACCCGAGACAGACGTGGCCTGGATTGGCCACGTGGTTGTCCTATTGAACTTGTTCTTTCAGCAGTTCCTCGCAAGGATTCCTCCTCCGGCGAACGGGAGATGGAGCGCCGTGTGGGTGACGAGGCGAGAAGCGCCCCAATCACAAAGATAATTCCTGGTCCTTGAATCAACTCGCGACGGGAAGCCCTACGATCCGCAGATCCTTGGGAATTTGGATTATAAATAATACATGGACCATAATCTCCAACACCGTTGATGAGGCTCATCCAACTGTTCCACTACGTTTCAATTAATTACCGTTAAATATTCGCAAGGACAGAAATGAGAAAACAAAACGTTGGACGATTGTCTGCCAAGATGGCCCGCGCCCTGAATCAGTTCAACGGGAGTGCGGAAGCTGAACGGAGCGTCGAGTCCCGACGAGTTGAGAGCACAAGAGCTCACGGCCCCTTTCTCCATCGGCGTTACGGCCTGTTCCCTAAAGAGTACACACTTCGTCTTCGTCGGCCGCTAGCCGACGGGCAAGGTTCCCACCTGACAGCCCTTCATCAACCCCTGAAGGCTATCTGTGGATCGTTCGGCACGTGGGTGTGAAACGCAAAAACTAAAGCGAGCCAAGTCCACGAATCACACCCGTGCTGTTCCCACCACAATGGGCTGCCCGACGGAGGTTTAAACCTCGTTTGTCCATCCCGGAGCTAGGGATGTGGGCCATCGGGATATTCTACAGCATGCACCCCAGCTTACGTCGGTTCTCGGCCGGAACGGCCCAAAAGGGCGGAGCCCGACGACGATGAAGGGGTGGTGGATGGAGAATACTGGCGGCATCATCCGCGCGTCGGTGAGTTTGACACCAGGTATAAGAATCGAGATAGACGGCTGTTGAGCTTTGTTGGGGAGTTTGACAGCGTACCTTCTTTTTGTCTGTTCCTTTCGCAACTCATCAGTCTCATCGCCATGAGATCTTCCGCTCTTTTGTCTTCGGCCCTTGTGGCGTTGGCCCAGACGGCCGCCGCCGTCACCGGTGCTGCCGAGGGCTTCGCCAAGGGCGTCACCGGCGGCGGCAGCGCCACTCCGGTCTACCCCAAGACCACGGCCGAGCTGGTCTCGTACCTGGGCGACTCCCAGGCCCGTGTCATCATGCTCGACCGCACCTTTGACTTCACGGGAAGCGAGGGCACCGCTACCGCGACCGGCTGCGCCCCCTGGGGCACGGGCTCGGCCTGCCAGACGGCGCTGAACAAGGACAGCTGGTGCACCAACTACCAGCCCAACGCGCCCAAGGTGTCGGTCAAGTACGACAAGGCCGGCATCCTCGGCATGACGGTCGGGTCCAACAAGTCCCTGATCGGCGTGGGCAGCAAGGGCGTCATCAAGGGCAAGGGCATCCGCATCGTCAGCGGCGCCAAGAACGTCATCGTCCAGAACGTGCACATCACCAACCTCAACCCGCAGTACGTCTGGGGCGGCGACGCCATCACGCTGGACAACACCGACCTGGTGTGGATCGACCACGTCACCACCTCGCTCGTCGGCCGCCAGCACATTGTGCTGGGCAACAGCGCCAGCGGGCGTGTCACCATCTCCAACAACAAGTTTGACGGCCAGAGCTCCTGGTCCGCCACCTGCAACGGCTACCACTACTGGGGCATGTACTTTACCGGTTCCAACGACGTAAGTTTTCTCTAGAGTCTCACCCGCAACTCACCTAGCGGCCGTCTAACACAACCGCCCTCAGATGATCACCTTCAAGAACAACTACATCTATCACTTCTCGGGCCGCTCGCCCAAGGTCGCCGGCAACACGCTCCTGCACGCGGTCAACAACTACTGGCACGACAGCAAGGGCCACTCGTTCGAGCTCGACGCGGGCGCCAAGGTGCTCGTCGAGGGCAGCGTGTTCCAGAACGTCGAGACGCCGCTCGAGGCCGGCGGCGCGGGCAAGCTGTTCGCCAGCGGCGGCGCCAGCACCGCGTGCTCGCAGTACCTCGGCCGCTCGTGCCAGGGCAACGGGTTCGGCAGCTCGGGCGCGCTCGCCGGGTCCGACACTTCGTTCCTGTCGTACTTTGCCGGCAAGAACATTGCGGCTGCGACTGACTACAACACGGCGAAGAATGTTGTGAACACGGCGGGTTTTGGCAAGATTTGAGGTGGTCCTGTTAAGCCCTAGGGGGGAAGTGAAAAGGTGGTGTTATTCTTTCTTCGGTGTCCGGCCACGCGTGGGTCGGTGAGCAGGCACCCGACCTGGCGGGTTTTTGTGTATATACGTCACGGTTGCCGGTGTACATACTTGCAGGCATCCGATCGCTATATTAGCTTCATTTGATAGCTCCAGTTAATGTCTTTACCTTTCTGGGCATACTCCAGGCTTGTATCGTTCGTATTGATGATATGAAATCGTGGTGGTGAGCACTGGGGTCTGGCATATTTGGGTTTGATGACTGATCGGTGCTGGCGGCTCAAGAATTCAAATGGTCCAGAAATATCGCCTGTCGTATTTATTGAGTCCTGAAAAAAGAGACACAAAGGTGGTTGATTTGTCTGATCGTCGGCCGAGTTTTCGGTTGGAGACGAGCCAGTGTGCGCGCTGAATTTACTCCGTAACTTACATTTACATGTATGATACATTTCGTATTGCCGAGGAAGTTTCGGATCGGCAATTCTGGTCCCTGCATCCGATCTCGACCTGCGGACCGAACCGAGCTCCTCCCAACTCCCTTCCTTCCCCAACGACCTCACCGTCCCTTCCCTTCTTCGCCCTTCACCGTCGGCGGCCGCCGTTCCGTGCGCACACCCGGCCACCCATGGGACGAGCGCTGCGCGTTGCGCGCCCTGCAGGGCTTTTGGCGGCGCGTGGTTCGCCCGCCGCGCCGTCGACGCTCGCCTCGCCCCGGCTCTGGCAGTCCTGCCGCGCACCGACGCGCCCGACCGCCTTCGTCACTACGTCCCGACATGCGCGCCTGGCCACGACAACTCGCTCGTCCCACACGGACGCCCAGACGCCCAGTCGGAAGCCCAGAAAAAAGCCTGCGCTTCCGACAAACACCTGCTACTCCGAAGCCGGCGTCGTCGAGTGGAACAACAACCTGCTAAAGTTCCGTTTCCTTGACGACGGAGAATCGAGCGAGGAGATCACCCCGTCTCCCCTCTGGCTGCGCGACTCGTGCCCCTGCCATCACTGCGTCGACCCCGACTCGGGACAGAAGAACTTCTCGACCACCGACCTGCCCCACAAGCCGGCAATCGAGCGCGCAAAGCTGAACAACGACCGCTCCCTCGAGATAGTCTGGGCCAACGATGGCCCAAGCGGCGGCGCGCCGCACATCTCCGTCTTCCCCGCCGAAGAGGTGGCCGCCTGGCAGACGGACGCGAACTGGCAGAGGGGAGGCGTCGTGGCCCATCCCCCCGACAAGATCCCCTGGGACCGCGCCGCGTACGAGGCGCTCCTGGCCGAGGGCCGCTGCCGCGTGAGCTACCAGGACTGGATGGGCGACGAGCCCGCCTTCTGGGACGCGCTCACCGACCTGCGCCAGACGGGCCTGATTTTTGTCACGGGCGTACCGTCGGACGAGGGCGAGGTCGAGCGCATCGCGAGCCGCATCGGCCCGCTGCAGGACACCTTCTACGGGCGCACGTGGGACGTGCGGTCCAAGCCGCGCGCCGAGAACGTCGCCTACACGAGCAAGTTCCTCGGCCTGCACCAGGACCTCATGTACCACGACCCCGTGCCGGGCCTGCAGCTGCTGCACTGCCTGGCCAACAGCTGCGAGGGCGGCGAGTCGCTCTTCAGCCACGGCGTGCGCGCCGCCTACGAGCTGCGCCTCACGGCGCCGGACCACTACCGCAAGCTCACCACGCTCCGGGTCTGGTTCGGCTACCGCAAGGGCGACCACCACTACATCAGCTCGCGCAACACCATCAACGCGGCCCCGTCGGGGTACCCCAAGGGCACGCGGTGGGCGCCGCCGTTCCAGGCGCCCTTCAAGATGGCGTCGACCGAGGTGCACCGCCGGAACATGGCGCAGTGGAAGGTCGCCGCCGGCGCGTTCCAGCGCATCGTCGAGTCCGAGAGCAACATGGTCGAGGTCAAGCTCAAGGAGGGCGAGTGCGTCATCTTTGACAACCACCAGATCCTCCACGGGCGGCGGCAGTTTGCCGCGGGCGGTGGCGACGGCGACGGCGGCTGCGGCAGCCGCTGGCTCAAGGGCGCCTACGTCACGTACCAGGATTACGCCGCCGCCGCTACTAGGCTGTCCGAGCGCCTGCAGGCGGCCGGCCTGGAGCAGCCCTCGTCCATGGTGCAGAATATGGGGAGGGAGGAGGCGATTGTGAAGGCCAGCCTGCAGGAGCGGAGGCGCGCGGCCGAGGGGGCGGAGCAGGAGCCAGTGTTGAGCGGGACTGGCGGGCCGGCGGAGACATCAGAGTCGACAGAGGCTCCGGAGCCGATAGAGAGGATAGAGCCGGCAGAGACTACAGAGGCGACAGAGACGACTGAGCCGACAGAGACGACTGAGCCAACACAGCCCAAGGAGTAGACAGCCCAAGGTAGCATGTGGGAGGATAGCAAGAAGCATGTCCCCGCGGCGCAAGTCGGACCTCTGCTCTGCTCTGCCAAGTCATAAAAATAGTAAAACCAGCTCTCACAATTCCTCATTCCATACCAACACCACTGTTTCAACCCCAAACCATGTTCACAGGCAGATTGCACAAATCATTGATCCAGGACAAGGAATGTATTTGTCACCACATGCTAGCGTCAAACCACTACGATGCCCGGATTTCTCCTTTTCCTTCTTCCCCTCTCTGCTTAAGCAGCAATCGTGACCTCGACCTCGACACCAGCCTCGATGTTGATGATGATCTGCTTGACGATCTCGGTGGGAGCCGTCAGGTCGATCAGGCGCTTGTGGATGCGCATCTCGTACAGGTCCCAGGTCTTGGAGCCCTCACCGCAGGGGGTCTTGCGGGTCTGTTCGCCGGTATGTCAGTTTTCACTCGTTTCTTCTCGTCTACAAAGTTGATTGCAACGCACCATGATCTTGAGCGTCTTGGTCGGCAGGCGGACGGGGCCCTTGGCGCGGAGGTCCTTGGTCTTGGCGCGCTCGATGAGCTCCTGGCAGACCTTCTCGAGGGCCTGCACCTTGCGCGAGGTCAGGGTGATGCCTGTGGTCGGGAGTCAGTCGGGGTGTTTGGTCTCGCAAAGCTGCGAAAGCTGGAGGCTACGCACGGATCTTGTGGACCTTGGGCGCCTCGCCGAAGTCCTTCTCGGGCTTGTTGTAAGACATCTTGACGGATGGGTCGAACGGGTCGAGGGATCGGTGGTTGATTGACTGCGGAGAGTGCCTTCACGACTCGAACGCGGTGTTGACTGCGGATGGTTAGTTCGAGCTCCTAATGCGGTGGCCGAGCAGCATTGCTCCTCGCGCTTGATCGAGTATTGCGCTGAAGAGGCGGGGGCCGCTGGGGCGTATGCAGGGCGACGTACCGGTTCGGCAAAGTGATGAAGGCGAAAGAAGTTGCTGCGTTGCTGAGCGGAGAATTCACGATCGCGAACTTTTTTCCATTTCGCATTTTTGCGATTCCGATCTGGTGGGGTGACGTCTTGGCAAGGGCATGCTGAGCCACCTCAGTGTGGCGGTCAGGTGCAGTGTGGCTTGTGCAGCTCCAGGCACGTCCTCCCTCCCTCGTTGATTCGTCAACGCTGGGTGGGCTAATCGTTTTCGGGGAGAAGAATTCAAGTTGTATTTACTCTTTTTTCCCTCTTATTATCCTTTTGAAACCCCGGTTTCTTCTTTTTCCATTTCTCACTTTTATCTTTCTCCATTATCTTTCTTTTCTTTCTTCGTTTTTTTTTTTCAGAGTTAGGATAAATGAGACTTGATTCTGAACACGTCTGTGCCTCCCTCCCCACGGTCAGTGACACATTCGGCGAGCTCCACATGCCACTACCGAGCTCATCGCGGGGCAACCTGATGAACTTGAGGCTTGCATCGCTGCATCAACCACCATAAATACCAATTTCCACCGCACTGAGCTGCGTCTTTTTAGTGGTATCAAGCGCTTTGGTATTTCTTCCTCTGCTTCGATTTTTCCTGGCAGCCTGAGTGAGGCTGGCTTGCCACGACTTCTTCCCGTTCCACACAGCACACCCAGCTTCCACCGCGCCTGTTCGTCGACTTGGCAACCCCCGGCGATCTCGACACCATGACTGCCTCACGACTCCCCGCCTTTGCGCTCTTCCCGATCGCGGCATGGCGGGAACAACTCCCCCCCGACGAATGGGTCGCCTGCCTCAACGCCTGGCTAGCTCTTATCGGCAGCCATGTTTCTCTCTCCGACTCGGACTTCAGCGCCACCTCGACCAAGGATGACAGCCTCCACGCTTTTCTCACCTCGTTTACAAGAGAAATCGCGCTGGGCGGCGTTGCTACCCTCGGCTCGTCTTCCGCAGCAAAAAGGCTCTTGAAGGACTGCCTCACGGTTGTCACCAGGCTGCTCCAGTCACCGTCACCGCCGAGTGCGCTGGCGCAGTGGGAATTTCTCGCCGACTGGAGTCGGGTCTACGGCAAGAAGAAGGCTGAACCGCTGCTCGATAGCTTGTCGGACGCTTCAAAAGCCCACCTGGACTCCTCTCTCTCTGTGCTCAAAAAGTTCCTCGTCAAGAACCTCGATGCTGGTCTTAATGGAGGGGATCTGAAGGGAATCGAGGAGCGGCTGGAGCGGGTGAACGACTTGATCCGTGTCTCTCCTTCAGTCGCCGAGTTCTTCCTCGCTGGGAGCGACTTTGTCGACGGCCTCATCAGCTGCTACAAGATCACCAATCCTCCACTGCGAAAAGCCTTGATCGCAACGACCTACCTCTGCCTGATCGGCAGGGCAGAAGGGCAGAAGATATCAGCTCTGACCGACCAGCTCTACTCGCTCAAAGCCGCCGCCGACGCGCACAAGGCCGGACCTCTCAACGTCAACGACTCCCTGGTCGCCGAGCTCGTCACATCGACCCCACTGCTCCAGCGCCTGCAGCGCAAGCTCGAGGAATCCGGCAGCCCCTCCAACCGGACCAAGTCGGTCCTCGCCGAGCTGGCCACCTTCAAAAAGCCCGGCGGCAGCATGACCAAGCCCAAGCGCCTCATCAAGCGCAAGATCGACAAGGGCAAGAGCCTCGCCGAGTACGACGCATCCCAAGCCCAGCAAGAAATCCACATGCACCGCATGACCCAGATCTCCCAAGTCCAAGACCTCTTCCCAGACCTCGGCACGGCCTTCATCGCCAAACTCCTCGACGAGTACGCCTCCTCCCCAGAAGACGTCATCGCCCACCTCCTCGACGACTCTCTCCCACCCCACCTCCAATCCGCCAACCGCACCGAGGACCTCACCCCGGCAGCAACCAACCCCATCCCCCAACGCACCTCGCATCTCCTCCCGCGCCCCACTCCCCCCCTTTCCACCTCCCCCCTCCCAGACAACGACTCCGACTCCGACTCCGACGACCTGCTCCTCTCATCCACCGCCCGCCTACACATCGGCAAACGCCCCAACAACGCCGACAAGTTACTCTCCCAACCAATGACCACCACATCCAAATCCGCCATCCTCTCCGCCCTCGCCGCCTTCGACTCCGACGACGACGAGCGCGACGACACCTACGACGCAGCCGACGTCGGCGGCACCGTCCCCACTTCCTCCGAGGACGTGCCCCTAACCGAAGGGGTGGAGGGGATCCTCTTCCGGACGTGGCTCGCCAGTCCGGGGGTTTTCGCACGGGATGTGGGGACTCGCCGGGGGATTGACAGGGCGAGGTTGCGGAGCGAGACGGGCATGACGGATGAGGCGGTTGAGGGGTGGGCTGTTATGTTGGGGCGGGATGCGGGCATGAAGAGGCGGTTGATGGCGCGGTATGGGGAGTGGAGTGGGGAGCAGGTTGCGCTGGGGAGTACGGCGTGGCGGGCGGGGGGTGGTGAGGATGGGGAGCTGGAAGGGGGGAGTGATGGTGGCGGTGGTGGTCCTGGTGGTTATAGAGGACGGGGTGGTGGTAGGGGACGGGGGATGATGGGACGGGGAAGGGGGGGTGGGCCGCCGGCGCCGGCTCCGGACTCGGAGCTTGCGCGGCGGAGGAAGGAAGCGAATAAGGGGAGCCGGGCGAACCATAACCGGCGGGAGGGGAGGGCGAGGAAGATGGCGAGGGGCGGGTTTGCGGGGTGAGCGGAGCAGGGGTTTGTTATTCCACAGCTGCTTTAGAAGCAGAGTGTTAGAGTCAGAGCATCATCGATACAGCCGTGTTCATAGAGTAGGATGGCCCCGTTCGAGCCTGAACAACCATAAATTCCCAACGCCGCAACAATGCTAGCCATTATACAAACTACCAGCCTCCCACTCTCCATCCACCTCCACCCCTCATACAAAGGAACCCCCTAAAAGTCCCATGTACAAAACTCCCGCTTCGGCGGCACCTCGGGCATGACGCCCCCCGCAAATCTCCCCGTCTCGACAAAGGCCCTCCACTGCTGCATGACGGTCTGGTCCTGGTACTTGTCCGGCTCGGCCTCGGTCTGTGTCGTGTACGTGGGCGCGCCGTTGGGCATCCAGATCTTGACCATGGTCCCGTCGAAATTGCGCACCATCGGCACCGGCTTGCCGCCCGCCTTGGGCGCCTCGTAGACGACGGGCTTGCCCTTGAACATGCGCAGCGTTTTGTCCGGGTTGCGGGCGCTGTACGTGGAGAGGTCGGGGTGCTGGCGGGTCGCGTTCGGGCCATAGGGGCCTGTGTCGCTGGCAGCTGCCGGTGTGGCGGCCGGTGCTGACGTGCTCGGTTGGCCGAAGGGGTTGGGGGCTGGCGCGGCAGTAGTCGCGGCTGGCGCGTTGAAGGGTGAAGTGGTGACGGGCTGGCCGAAGGGGTTCACGGGAGCAGCGGTAGCGGCTGGCGCGCCAAAGGGGTTGGCGGCTGGCGGCGGCTGCTGCTGCGGAGGCTGGTCGAAGGGATTCGCCGGGGCATGATTCGCTGGGGCAGCTGCTGGCTGTCCGAATGGATTTGCGGCTGCCGGTTGGCCAAACGGGTTATTCGCTGGTGGATTATTCGCGGGTTGGCCAAATGGCGAGGGGGCGGTTTGGGCTTGCTGTGCTGGCTGGCTGAAAGGATTATTTGCAGGCGCCGGCTGTGAAGCAGTCGAAAAAGCGCCTCCTCCGCCTGACGGAGCTCCGAAGGGATTTGGCTTTGCCCCAAGCGCTGCCGGTTGTCCAAACCCCGACTGCCCAAATGCTGGACCTGCAGGCTGCGCCGGCTGCCCCAGTGCCGGTGCCCCAAACGGATTCGGCTTCGCGCCTAGCGTGGTGGTCTGGCCAAACGCACTCGTAGTTTGCGCGGGCCCGCCGAACGGTGTTGACCCGCCCAACGTTGCTGGCTGACCAAAGGCCGACGGCGCCGGTTGCCCGAACGCTGACGCCGGTTGTGTAGGCTGACCAAAGGCGGGCGCGGCAGCAGGGGCGCCAAACGGATTGGGCTTCTGGCCCAGTGCGGCAGGCTGCCCAAAAGCGCCGCCGGTGGTTGCCGGAGCAGCCGGTGCGCCGAATGGGTTGGCTGGCGGAGCTGATTGTTGGAAAGCGTTTGCCGAGCTCCCGAATGCGCCACCGGGAGCAGCACCTCCTGCCGCCCCCTTGCAGACGTCTATCCGGTTCGGGTGGTTTTTGCCCGCATCGACGATGAACTGTATCGCCATTGGGATGTTGCTAAGGGTGTGCTGAATCTGTTGTTGGGCGTTCTGATGCAAATTTTGGATGTCGTTGAGCTGTGAAGGTCAGCAGCCGCCGGCAAACGTCCTAACGGGTAAACCCACAGCGCCCTGGGGATTCCCAGCCATGGCCCCTAGCATAAAGTGCAGTCGTATTTCCTCGAAGCTCTGTTCGCGGGGATAGCCGCCCCAGAGTTGCTCTGGGGCATCCCTCCCCGGGCCGTAACATGACAGGATCCATGTCGGCAGCTCGGCTCGTAGGTCTCGCTCGATCGCGTCGGCGGTCAACCCGGGGTACGCCGGGGTATCTGGAGCTGGCTAGTTGTCAACGACGCACGTCACACCTCGCAGAGCGCGGCACGTACCTGGACCTCGCCCACCCATCCCTTGATACGATTGTCCGGGCGCTTGGTTCGACTGTCCGGAGAGGGCGCCGTAGCGGTTGTAGCTCTGCTGCTGCCCTCCCCTCGGAGGGTGCTCGAATTTGCAGGCATCTGGAGTTCAGAGGGAACAGTCAGCCAGGCATCTCGTTGGGCATAAATACGGCGGCGGCGATGCGGGCAGTGGTGGGCATGGCGGCGTGTGATAGGCGGATGGGGGAGACTCTGTTTCCATTGGTGTCGCGACTTTCGTCGAGGAAAAAAAGGAAGACAAAAAGGCAACCTTCGTACTTCCGTATCGGCAGTTGCCCTGCTGGTAGAAGCGGCAGATGGCCATCTTGGCTTCTTTGGTCGGCCGATGTTATTGTTGTCGCATGGAGCTGCAGGGAATGAATGGCGTTCTGGTCGTCGGCGACCAACAAACACGATGAAGTTGCCTTCGGTTTTCAGCCTTTCAGCCTCGCAGGAGAGCCACAATTTACCCAAGTTATGCTTGGCGGAACTGCCAACTGCCAAGTGGTGGGGCCAGGAATGCCGGGCAGTGGCTGGGCTGAGACCCACTTGCCGAACTCGAGCACTGACCGATCCTGAACGCCGTGGCATGCCGAACCTGTCCACGACTCCACGGGCACCTGCACCTGCACCTGACGTCCATCCCAATTCCATCGTGGATCGACCGAGTTGCGCATAAAATTCCAGGTTTTTATCACCGTTTTGGAGTTGATGCAGGCCTAAAATTGAGCTTGAACAGGCAGGCTGAGGCCATGGTCGAGGCCGTTGCTCTGCTAAATATCGAGGGCGTGGGATCCCGGGATCGAGGATTCCCCAATCCATCCATCCATCCATCTACGCCGTCTTTTCATATTCCATCCACCCCAACCGACCCCCCTCGACCCCGAATTTCCAAGGTTCCTTCCGGGGTTCCATCGGCCCTCCGCTTTATGGGGTTCGGGGATGGAGACCCTTTGCTCCGTCCACAGCCGCCCGTCACCGAGCCCAGCCCGTTTCCGCCCATTCCGCACAATGCCATCCGATGGAGCACTCCCTATTGTCCTCCATTGAGAACAAGGTCTGAGTAATCCCGAGGGCAGGCTGTGACCTGAACTGGCTCCGTCGACATCATGTGGCGGCTGCCCGGTCGGGCGATAAGCTGATAAAGACACGGTCTCACCGATTATGCCGCGGGAAGCCGAACCAGCTCTCAACACTGAACACACACCCACGGAGGAAGGCAGGAAGCCAGCTGGAGCTTCGAGAGCAGCGCATTGCCCAATGATAATGCCGAGTTGGCTTGGAATGGTGCATCACGAGCTCTGGTTGTCGGAGCACTCGGAGGGGCAGTTGTTATCCTGAATTGGCGCTTCCCCCGTTGCGTAATCTTGCCTCCCGTCCTTAAAGCGTGACCCTTGAATGTTCAGTTTCTAACCTCGACGATTCCCCCTTTGAGTTGCATCGTCATTTTGAGTGTGGCCAACCAACTTCAACTTCACAATGGCCTTCAGCGCAGCACACCTCCAGCTCTGGCTGGGGTTATTGGCCGTCTCGGCCTTCCTCTACACAACATGCCTCGTCGTCTACCGCCTCTTCTTCCACCCGCTGGCCAAGTACCCGGGCCCGTTCCTGGCCAAGCTCACCGACGCGTACATGCTCTACTACGCCTGGCGCGGTGACCGCCACCTCGAGTTCTGGCGCATGCACGAGCGGTACGGCAAGTTTGTGCGCTTCGGGCCCGGCTCGCTGTCGGTCAACTCCAACACGGCCCTCAAGGACATCTACGGCTTCCGCGCCAACGTGCGCAAGGCCGAGTTCTACGACGCCTTTGTGCACCCGGCCCCCAACACGCACAACGCCCGCGACAAGGACCTGCACGCCCGCAAGCGCCGCGTCCTGTCGCACGCCTTCTCCGACGGCGCCATCAAGGAGGTCGAACGCTACATGCTGGCCAACATCCGCACCTTTTGCGAGGGCCTCGGCGACTACGGCCGCGCCATCCGCGAGACCAAGGGCTGGAGCGCCCCCAAGAACATGTCGGACTGGTGCAATTGGCTCGCCATGGACATCCTGGGCGACCTCTGCTTCGGCAAGGCCTTCCACATGCTCGACCGCCCGGACAACCGCTACGCCGTTGACCTCGTCGCCGTGGCCGCCCAGCGCCATCTCCTGGTGAGCCCTCCACCCAGCACCCAATACCTCCCATCAAGCTAACCCCCGCAGTGCGGCACCATGCCCATCCTCAACAAACTCAGCCTCGACAAGATCCTCTTCCACAAAATCTCGGCCGGCCGCGCCAAGTACATGGCCTACAGCCGCCAGCAGCTCACCGAGCGCACCGCCCTCGGCGACGAAACCGACCGCCGCGACTTCTTCTACCACCTCCTCAAAGCCCGCGACCCGGAAACCGGCCAGGGCTTCACCACCCCGGAGCTCTGGGGCGAGTCCAACCTGCTCATCATCGCCGGCTCCGACACAACATCCACCGCCATGGCCGCAACCCTCTTCTACCTGGTCCGGCACCCATCCGCCCTAGCCAAAGTCACCGCCGAGATCCGCTCCAAGTTTGCCTCGCTCGAAGACATCCACCAGGGCGCGCCGCTCACCGCCTGCGCCTACCTGCGCGCCTGCATCGACGAGGCCATGCGCCTCTCGCCGTCAGTCGCCGGGCTGCTGCCGCGCGAGGTTCTGCGGGGGGGGATGACCGTCGACGGCGAGCGCGTGCCCGAGGGGACCATCGTCGGCACGCCGCACTATGCGATCCATCACAATCCTGCGTATTACCCGGAGCCGTTTGCGTACCGGCCGGAGCGGTGGATTGTTGACAGCAAAAACAACAACAATAATAACTCTAGCAGCGAGAAGGGGGGTAGTGGTGATGCCGAGGCGCAGGTGGCGCGGGTGGCGCTGGCGCAGAGCGCCTTCTGCCCCTTCTCGGTCGGGCCGCGCGGGTGCATCGGCAAGGGGCTGGCGTATGTCGAGATGGGGATCACGCTGGCGCGCGTGCTGTTCCTGTATGACGTGCGCCGGGCGGTTGGGGTGGCGGACCCGGGCGAGGGGAAGCCTGGCGCGGTGTGGGGGAGGGAGAGGGCCGGGGAGTTTCAGCTGAGGGATACGTTTACTAGTTTGAAGGATGGGGTCATGGTTGAGTTTCGGAGGAGGGAGTTGTAAGTAAACCGCAAGGGGTGTTTGGGACGCGGTGTTTTGGACGAGAACTTGAGATGTAGGTGATGGGGTGCTTAGGAGAGAGGTTGGCATTCCGGTCCTGATGGGCGTACTTGGACTGCATAGCGGCACAGAGCGAAAAGGTTGTGGTTCAAAATGCAAATTTCATGTTAGCAAGTCGTCTGGCACAAAACAGCTCGTAGTTGTTGGCTGATCTCTGCGGAGCTCGATTCGTGAGAAATTCTTGGATACAACGGGTGGCGTATGAAGGGAGGTGTGTTGGAAGTCGTATTTAAGGAAGACCTACTCTACAACGAAGTAAGATATACTCTATTACACGAACCTGCCATTCCGGTAGAGCGCGTGCGTGGAATCGAGCCTGGAGCGTGTCCCGCTTTCCACCGAGATTTGGACACGCACCTACGAGGCCTGGAGCCGACCTGCACTCACCCCATAACACCTCATGATTCCTCGCAATGGCTTGTTGCCAAACGGGATGAAAAAGGCATGGTTAACTAGGCAGGGCTTTTGTAGGTAACCTGTCATCTGCAGGTCCCTAGAGCATTACCAGTCCTACAAGTTGGTTTCCAGGGGTAAATCAGGGGTAACGATCCTGTATCATTATCATTTGCCGGCCCACGCCTGTGCCCTTGGAGACACATAGACGGCTTCATACATTCCAGCCGTCGTTGTCGCTTTCTTGTTATCTTTGAGCTCCCTTTCGTTGCTGCCGTTTTCCTGCTTGTCAATGCCGTTCTCCTAATCATTGTTCTTGCGTCAAAGTCGTTGCTAGAGGCATAATTCAAGGGCCATAAATAGCATCAATCTTCAAGAGTACCATCGAAAGTGTGGCAAAAGAAGGCCTGCCTTCCTTGGTATTGCTCTGACGAGATCTAGCTACTACCCAGAGCACCTAGTCAACCCGCCTCAACAAAACCCCAGGCCGTCTATAACCTTTATGAACAGCAGGTGGCCCCCAGGGCGATATACATGCTTGGCCCAGCCCAACAGAACCCGCTCGCGCTACTACTAGTAAGATAGCACACATCTACTTCTTCTTGACGACGACTTTCTTCGTGGCAGCGGAAGCACCGGCGCCGCCCGACGGGGGGGGCTTCTTGTTGTTGTCCTTCTTGTCGGCGGGCTTCCTGTGGCGGGCGGCCTGCCGCTTGGACTGGAGCGCCGTGATCTGGCTCCTGGTCATGGCAGTCGGGTAGAGGTGCTGGTCGTTGCCGTCGGCGGGGCGGAAGTGCAGGAGGTGGGAGCTGCCGTCGGCGGCCTGCAGGGCCGTGTTGGACAGTTGCACCGAGTAGTGGTCGGTCGTGTTCTTGTCGGTGCTCTTGGACTTGTGGAGGGATTCACTGTTGCCCGGGTTAGGATATCAAGAGTAGAGCGTACGCGTGGTGGTGGGGGGGAAGGGGGGGGGAAGGTTCTTACGTGACCGTCACCGAGGTGATGCGCACGGCTTGGCCTTGGCCGTTCTGGATGGTGTTGTTGCGTGCCATGAGGTAGGCAGTGAGGGCATCCCGATCGGCCTGGGGCATCACGGCGCCCGCGGCAACACGGATGCGGATAACTTCGTGGTACTGGCCATCGCTGCCCCGGTAGTACAGCTGCTCAGCGTCTCCGCCCTGGAGCCTGTAGTAACCGTTGCCGAGGTCGATGTAGGTCGGGCCCGTCGCAGCAGCCTTGCTTTTACTTCCTTGACCTGCGGGCATGATGATGACTTATGACTTGAAAGGGATAAAACGGACCGGCCGAGTACTCTGAAAGTGTCAGAAAGATGGATGAGTAATGAAACGAAGGGATTGGGATGTAAGCGTGCTCTGGATGTGAGATTCGAGTCTCCAAGTGCAAGGGATCTGTTCGTTATATACCCGAATCGGTAAAAAGTCTTCATGGCTTCCTTTGACGGCATCTCACTAGAAGTCGCGCCGGCGCCGGTTCCCACAGGCATGAAACTGCCGGCCCTCGGTCTTGGAGTTTCAGCGCCATCTGGTCCGTAGGCTGACCAGGAAGCGGCATGGGCATGAGTTGTGTCGCGGCCATGTGAAGCTACGGGCCCAACCTCCGGTGCTCCGCTTCGCCCACGATTGCCCGCTACTAGTTGCCGGGATGGGGCTGAGCTAGGCGAGCGTCCGGGTACACAAGGCAACGGCCAACGGCGGCCAACTTCTAAATTTGCCTCCAGGAACAGCCGGTCGACGGCCCGACATACATGTCTGACAACATGTGCCTTACTTGGGCTCCCATGTGGCCCGACTATCTAGCCGAGGCCTGAAGCCAAGAGGTAAGCAGGGCGGCCGGATGCTCATTGCTTTGCTGGAGGCTAGGTCGCCTGTGGCCTGTCTCAGGAGTCAGGGGTCAGGATTCAGTAGGACACGAAGACCCGAGGTTGACGCCGCAGGGTGTGGGAATTTTGGAAGGCGGTGGCTTAGCGAATCGACATCTTGTAAGTTCCTACATGGCAGGTTCACATCTGTAGGCCGGCCCATCCGCAAGCAGGATCTAGAAGGATGCCGTCGGATACTGGTGACGTTCTTTGTCTGGCTGTATCCTCGCTCCGCTGTTTGACATGCCGCCCGGAGTTGTGGGGCCGAAAGTTGTCGCCGCATTGGGATGAACGGGATTTAAACTTCTGACTGCAACGCTCCCTGATGACCAACCAACCGTTACCATGTCGCTGGGCCGCATGCGCAGCAACTTGAAGACTCTCTGCCTTCCATCGCTCGATGCGTGGCAGGCTACAGCACAAGGCAGCCGACAGGTAAAAATAGGGGCGATTTGAATGATTTATCGGTTCCAACTTCTATTCGTTAAAGTGAACCTGGATGGGAAGTTGGGAACTTGAAAGCTGCCATCTCGTCGATTCAATTTCAAACTTCGTCTACGTCAACTTGGCCTCATTTTAGCCACCTTTATCCCCCTTTAGCGCACACAGCGTACAGAATGAGCGGCAACGCAGATTCGGCGCCCCAGACCGCCATGGCGGCAGACATGTCGCCGTCCGAGTCCAGGAACCCCTATTCTTTCTATCCCGACCCCTATTCCGCCTACATGGAGCATGAAAGTCTCTACAACTACAGGCCGGGAGGCTTCCACCCAATCGACCTTGGTGACACGCTGCAGGACGGCCGCTACGTGATCCGCCATAAGCTCGGCCATGGCGGATTCTCGACCGTCTGGCTTGCTCGAGACACGCGGGAGCAGTACGTACCTACCTACCCTTCTTCCCATGTGATCATTAGCCTCCCCCTAACAGCTCCCATAGACAGTGGGTATCCATCAAGATCAAGACGGCCGAGGCCTCGGCCGAGACGCCAGACAAGGACCCGGAAGCCAACGTCGCATTGGACCTGGAACGCCACTACACCTCGTCGGCCCAGGCGCAGGAGAAACCGCGGTGTTTTGCCCGCCTGCTCGCCTGCTTCCGTCACACGGGGCCCAACGGGACCCACAACTGCCTCGTCACCGAGTTGCTCGGGCCGACCGTCGACGAGGTCCTCGAGACCTTCAAGGAAAATTATCTCACGCTGCGGCCCGACACCACTCTCAGGGCGTCGCAGCAGCTGCTCGACGCCATCGCCTTTGTCCACCAGGCGGGCATCGCGCACGGCGGTATGTCGCACACTTTCGGGAAACACAAGTCATATTGGTACTTGGGACTAACCCGCAGCCAGACATCTCCTATTCCAACGTCGCCTTCACCTGCAAGCGCGCCATGGCGAGCGAGGAGGACTTGTTCGACGCCATGGGGGGCGAGCCAACCACCGTCCCGGCCGGCGAAGACGAAGACCTGCCGCCGAATCTGCCCCGGCACATGGTGCAGGCGACGGCTTGGCCCTCGTGGTTTGAGCATGTCGACGAGGACATCTGCGTGCTGGACTGGGGCCTCGTGTTTCCCAAGGACAAGCGGCTCGAGGAGCTTGATCAGCCCAAGACGCTACGGGTGCCCGAGACATTTTTCCTGGATTCGTTCGACTACCGGCATGATTTGTGGAGGGTGGGGTGTGTGGTGAGTTGTCGTTCTTCTTGGCTATCAATCCGATCTTTACTGACTGGCCTATGTGATAGATTTACGGGTTGTTCTACCAGCAAGAGATCTGCAGGTATGGCGGCCGGGAGAACCTGCAGGTTCGGGAATATGTCAGCAAGCTTGGCCCGCTCCCTGCAAGCTGGCAGGCAAAGTGGGAGGAGATGCTGAAAGCGGACCCTGACGCGGGCGAAGATGGTAAGCCACGGTCCTTTAAGAGTAGTCCACTCTCCACAAACACGACTAACATGCACCCATCTAGAATCCGTCGCCCCGCCAAACTACATCACCGAAACGTTTGAGCCCCGTCGTCGGGCCATCATGTCGGCGTGCGCCGACGATGAACAGAACGAGTACGAGGAGGACGAGCATACAGACCACGACTACGAAGCGCTGGAGTGTCTCAAGCGAGTCATCTTTGGCCTTTTACAGTACGGGCCAGAGAAGAGGGTGGAAGCCGAGGTTGCCGCGTCGTGGATACGCGAGAAGTGGACCGACTACCGGAGGCAGGAGAGGGAGGAGGAGAGCGAAGATGAAGAGGGGCAGGATGATAGGGACGAGGATAGCGTTGCAGGTTCCGAGTTGGATGAGTGAGAGGTCGAGGCCGGGCCGCAGGACTTGAGAGCTAAGCAAGCCTAAGCCTGGTGTTTGCCGGCGTCCACATAATACCATACATAATGCATCCATCTGCCCCATAGTCGTCTAGTCACACTTGTTCTGGTTGGGCGTCATGGCGATGTCACTCTCGGCACCCTATATACCGAGAATACCGACCGCGATAATTAGCCAGATTTGGCGGCCAACCCTTCAACTTAATCTATAACACATGTTATCCTGATGATACCTCCCGCATTGGGTGTCTTTCTCCGCCCTTCCCCTCAATGGAAAGCAAGCGTATAAGGTCTGTCGCAGGACAGCCTGCTTCAAGACGGCCACAGTCCTAGTCTAGAGATCTGAACCTTCTCTAACTCAAAGACAGGCAGATCACTTCCTCTGCCAACTATGAAGCCAATTCTTACCTTCCTAGCCCTGGCCAGCATCGGCGCTGCTGCTCCAAATATCCAATCCACGCAGGATGGTGCATCCAAGCGCGCTGCCTGGCCAAACGGCCCGTTCGTGACCTGGGGCCGCTGGATCCACGACGCGTCCGGCAAGAACCTGACCTACGCGGGCACCAACTGGCCGGGCCACGCCGACGTCATGATCCCCGAAGGCCTCCAGTACCAGTCCATAGAAACCATCGTCCAGAAGGTCAAAAGCCTCGGCATGAACGCCATCCGCCTGACCTTTGCCATCCAAATGGTCGACGAGATCTACGCCAACGGCGGCAACGACATCACCATCCAAAAGGCCTTTGTGCAGGCCCTAGGCCAAACCAACGGCACGCGGGTGCTCAACCAGGTGCTGGCCAAGAACCCGCTGTTCAACGCCTCGACGACGCGCCTGCAGGTCTTTGACGCCGTGGCCGAGGAGCTGCACAGGCAGCAGATCTATCTCCACCTCGACAACCACATCTCCAAGGGCATGTGGTGCTGCTCCAGCACCGACGGCAACAGCTGGTGGGGCGACACGTACTTTTCGACGGCCAACTGGGTGCGCGGGCTGTCCTACATGGCGAACCATGTACGTCTTCTCTATTACCCCTTTCCTCTGCCCCCTTCCCCTCCCCCCAAACCATAACTAAATACCCGGGCCACGCAGGGCAAATCCTGGCCCGCCCTCACCTCCCTCGGCCTGCGCAACGAGCCCCGCGAGCCGACCAACAACCCCGCGCTCAGCCGGTCCTCCTACAACTGGCAAGCCTGGTACACCTTCATGCGCCAGGGCGCCGCCGCGGTGCACGCGGCCAACCCGGCCCCGCTGATCTTCCTCTCCGGCCTGAACTTCGACACCTATCTCACTCCAGTCGTCCAGGGCACCGCGCTGACGCCCGGCACGGGGCGGTTTAGTGTCACGGATTTTGAGGGGTATGCCGACAAGCTGGTGCTGGAGCTGCATAATTATGAGAATGGGATTGGGAGCTGTGACACCCTGAAAGGGAATCTGGACCGGAACGGGTTCCAGGCGCTGCAGCAAGGTTCGAGCGGGGTGGTGAATGTGTTCCCCGTGATGATGACTGAGTTTGGGTTCGCGATGGACAGCAGCACATGGCGCGGGGTGTATGCGAGCTGTCTGGCCGAGTATTTACCGGCGCTCAAGGCAGGGTGGACTATCTGGGTGCTGGCGGGGAGCTACTATGTGCGGTCGGGCATCCAGGACTATGATGAGGATTGGGGGCTGTTGAATCATGACTGGAGCGCGTGGCGGAGTCAGGGGTATGTGGATGGCGCGCTGAGGGGGCTGGTTAGGGAGACGCTGAGTTGAGGATGATATGCTACGGAAAAAGAATACCAGGGAGGACGGTGGGATTGTCAAAAAAGACTAAATGGACTGCAAAAGTTTAACTGTTGTAATGCTTGCCTCAACACGGGATTGAACCGTGGACCTCATCATGTCGCAAATGGGGATACGAGTGATGCGCTCTACCACTGAGCTATTAAGGCTGATGTAATGAGCTGAACCTTTACCGAGTCATGAGCCTGGACGGAGGCCCACAAGGCAGGTCGTTGTCGAAAGAAGATATGGAACTCCCTCTTTCCATTCATTTCTCGCTTACCTTACCGCAACTTCATGGCTAGATAAACCCCTAACATCACCAAGTACTATCCTCACACGCCCCGATATTGCCTTGGGCTTGATAGGTGATACGTGTGAAACAGCTATTCTTCCTCCTCACGAAACGACAATGGCCGTCTGGGGTAGATGGCAGGGCCAGGGTTGGGTGCCGAGTTCAGCTTCGTGCTAGCTAGCAACATGAATGGCCTACGGACTTTTCCGAAGCAAAGACCGGGTTGTGTCCACTTGGCGGTTGCGGTCCTTGCGGCGCAGTCGGCGAGTGAGCGAGTGAGGCGTCAATGATGCCCCCTCCACCCCTGACACTAGCCTCGGGGGAGCCTTGAATGTAACAGTGCTCCTCTCGATGTTCCACCGACGAGCCCCTGGAGGAAATGGCGTCGGGACTTTTGCGCGCGCTTGCCAGGGATGAGGACACCCAAGGACCGGGACAGCTTCGAGACCTCGGACTCGACCCGGACACGACCTTATCAGCGCCAAGTGGGCAGCGCCGCCGTCGCCATGCGTTTCACGTGGCCCCACAAGGATCACCGCCCGAGACTACAGCAAAGGTAAGCGCATCTGCCTCCACCGCGCCGCGCTTGGCCGGTCTGGACTCTGGCGCTTCATGAGGATCTGGATCGGGGCGCGGCGTCAGCCTTCGCTCTGTCCACTGCCGTCCCCGCCGCGGTTGGACTTCCCACGAACAACAAACGTCAGTCCTGTGACCAGAACTGCCGTTCGCTCCTTGCCGCGGCGCGCCTCAACGCCTCGACGGGGGAATTCTCGTGTTTTGATTCTCTCTTGGCCGGCATGGTTCCATGACCCATGGGTGCCACTCCTATGATGTTCAGTCTCCTTTCGTCGTGTCTTCTCTTTCTGTCATGCAGTCTCGCCGAGGCCCTCTCGCCCATATCAGTCAAGGGCACGAAGCTCTACGACAATGACGGGAATCAATTCTTTGTCAAAGGTAGCCTCAGCTCGTATCATCTCATACTGAACCTCACTCACCGCCTCTTCGTCCAGGCGTCTCCTACATCACCCCCCAAGGCGACTCCGACCCCCTCGTGGACGCCAAGCAATGTCAGACCGACGCAGCGTTGATGAAAAAGGCCGGCATCAACACTGTCTACGTTTACACCGTCGACAGCGAGCAGGACCACGACGGGTGCATGAACGCCTTTGCCGACCAGGGCATCTACGTCTGGCTCCAGCTCGGCGACTTTCCCCGTGTCACTGACCCAGTACGTAGAAGCCCCGTACCCCATGATGACTCCCTAATAAACTAACCAGACCAACAGACCCAAGACACCCCCCAATGGACTCTCTCCCTCTTCGCCGCCTGGACCGCCGCCCTCGACGCATTCGCCGGCTACGACAACACCCTCGCCTTCGGCATCGCCCAAGAAATCATCACCGAAAACTGTACTCCCCCCTCCCCTCCCACCCCTGAACCTACCTTACCTGGTACATATAGGCAGGTAACTAACCCCCCACCCCCACCGTAACAGCAACATCCACAAAATCCGCCCCCTCCCTCAAAGCCGCCGCCCGCGACCTGCGCGCCTTCCGCACCGCCCGCGGGTACCGGCCCATCCCGCTCGCCTACTCGGCCGCCGACGTCCCCGCCCTGCGCCTCCTCACCGCCCAGTACCTGACCTGCGGCGACGCCTCCACGGCGGGAATCGACCTGCTCGGCCTCAACATCTTCCACGCCGAATCTTGCTCCACCGCCGCGTGGTCCGCCCTCCGCGAGCAGCTGCGCGACCTGCCGCTGTCGGTGCCCGTTGTCATCTCCGAGGCCGGGTGTGTGCCCGCCTCGTTTGTGGAGGATGGGGTGCGCGATTTCAAGGATGATGCCGCGCGCCTTCTTGGGGAGGGGGCGTACCGGGAGGTGTTCTCGGGCGTGAACGTGTTTGAGTGGGCCGTGAGGGGGGATAGCGGGTTTGGCGTGGTGCAGTACCCGCCGTCGGGGGCGGGCGAGCCGTCTGCGCTGGCGCAATTTGACGCGCTGTCGAGCGTGTTTGTGGCCGCTGCGAGTGTGACGGGGACGCCGAGCGGGGAGTACACGCCTTCGAGTACTGCGATAGTGTGTCCGACGTTGGATGCTGCCAAGGGCTGGCTTGTGGATGGCGCGGTGGCGTTGCCGAGTATTGAGGGGCTGCGGATTGGGACGGTGACGGTTAGGACGACGGTTACGGCTGGGGATGCTGAGGGGGGTCCGACGGGCGAAGGGGGACGGGTTGACGGGGATGGTGATGGTGGAGGAGCGGGTGGGTTGTCGACGGGGGCGATCGCGGGAATGTCTGTCGGGTCTGTGATTGGGGTGTTGGCCTTTGTGACGGGTGTCTTTATGTGTCTTCGGCGACGCAGGAGGGCGGCACCGCACGGAGACGAGAGTTTGGAGGGCGCCGGCTCCATGGAGATCTTGAAGCGATCAAGCTATACGTATCCTGCGGGCAAGGTTCCGCTTGAGCTGCCCGCTCAAAACATGGCGACTGCCGAGATGGACGCGTCGGGGCACTTGGTCTCGACTTCGACGACGGGCTGGAAAACACCAATTCCGGGCAGGGAGGACTCGCCAACCGTGACCGAGCTCCCGGACGGACAGTGGAGGCAAGCGGCGCCCCATGAGCTGGAGGATAATCATACGGATGCAATGGTTGCTGGTACGCAAACTAGGATCTAGCAGACTCACCCCTGAGTTACGAGCAAGTATGCGTAGTAGCTAGGAGTGAGTGGATTCAGGTGTATTGAATGTCAGTCATGGTTACAATCCATAAAACAAACTGCGTATTGGTGTGTAAAGGTAGCTGTCACAGCTAAACAAAACATATTAAAATATTTAGCATCATTACGGTGGACACTTTTGCGGCTAAACAGTTGGACGAGACTTTTATGAATTGCGGAGGGTGCCGAGTGGACAGGGCAGAACGTAACATTCATGAATTACCAGTGAATCTGCCTGTAATCACTGGATTTGCATGAATTGCATCTTCTGGTCTTGGACGGAGTGTTGGACCATACCGCAGTGGTGGAACTGCACGGTTTGGTCGATGGCGTGATCAGCGTGGGAGATGATGTTCATTGTCTTCGACCCGGAACCTTCTCGGCTAGCCAAAGCAACCCCCGGACTGGAGAAGCACTGTGGCTCGCAGAGAAATCCATGAACCGAAGGCTAGGACAACGAGCATCTACGCCATCCCGACCATCGGTATCGATGACATCTCAAAACCTGCGTGGGGGTGAGGATTCAGGGGCTCATGGGACGCTACAGCGACTAGCCGACCATGAAGCCAATGAGTTGGACGCACTTGGATGGCGCAATATGAGCGGCGTTTTGTGACTGAATAGAAGTGGGTTGTTGAGAGGAGCAAAGATGGGTCGATACATGTAGGGGCAAGTGACGGTGGTCGTCCCTCGAATCTGGGCTTTATCTTGGAGCCGTCTGCGACGAGATTGGGAGACCGGGGCATCGTTCATTGGCAAGCTGACACCATGGCTGGCACATCCTTCCTTCGGCGTGTTTCCTTGTACGGCTTTCGAGGGTCACTCTCAAGTCCGAAATCCAACTCTGTCGACAACCAGCCGTCGGAGACACTCCCTGTCACACCAGAGACCCAAACCGTCCTCCTGTTACGTGGGGCGCGTCAGCCCTATGAGTTGACAGAAGACTACCCCGTTCCTGGATTACGGGATGACCGTGAGGTCCTCGTCCGGGCACAGGCCATTGGCCTCAATCCTATTGACTGGAAGGCGCCGTGAGTTGCTTCTGCCATCTCTCTGACCTCTTTTCGGCCACATTCTCCTGACAATACGGAAAGGGACTTCAACTTTGCCATCCCGGAGCTACCATACATCTCTGGGAGGGAATTGGCTGGTGAAATAGTAAAAGTCGGCCAGTCTTCCCGACTCAAGGCCGGAGACAGAGTACATTCCCCCCATGATACTTCCAGTTTTCTCTCGCCCAGAACTAACGAACCTCAAGATCCTCGTCATCTCAACCGACTACCGGGACCTTCGCAAAGCCGCCTACCAACAATACGTCGTAGCCCTCGACTACAACACCGTCCGCCTCCCGCCAACCCTCTCCCCTGAAGAGGGCTCAACGCTGGGCGTCGCCTTTGTCGCCGCCGCTCTCTCCCTGGGCGTGTGCATGGGCCTCGACTTCTCCTCCGTCCTCGACGGACCCAACCTCTACACCCTCCTCCGCCAACTTCCCCCTGACTCCATCGCGACCGACATCCGCGAGGAGTGCCTCGACAACATCCAGGCCGACGAACGCGCCCAGCCAGGCGACTGGCTCGCCATCTGGGGCGGTAAGCCTCCTCCTTTATTACCAAGACCCCTTCCCCACACACATTACTGATACCCCTGCCAGGCTCCTCCACCTCAGCAAACCTCACCCTTCAGCTCGCGCGCCTCGCCGGCCTCCGCACCATCGCCACAGCCGACAAGGCCAAGCACGGCCTGCGGCTGTCCAACCACAAAACCCTCCGCCCGGATCTGCTTGTCGACAGCCACGACCCGGCGCGGGCCGTCGAGATCATCAGGGCAAATGCCAAGGGGCAGTTGCGGTTTGGGATCGACACGCGCGGGAGGGAGTCGGCGGGGTGGTTGATGCAGGCTCTTGGTCCCAGCAACCAAGCTATTACGGAAAGATCGGGATTGACAAGTGGTAACGGGGGGGAAGGGAATGGTAACATCAAGGGAAGGAAGGAGAAAAAAACGGAAACACCCCCCTCGCCCCCCGTGACACCCCACGACTCCGGCTCAGACCATTCAGAGCCCGCTCAACCGGCTGCGCACCTGATCGGGCTAACGGGACTGCCGAAGCAGGTTGCCCCCGAGGGCGTGCAGTATCACACGGTGCCCATTAAGCTGTTTCATGAAGTGCCCGCCGTGGGGCAGGCTCTGGTCGAGTGGCTGGAGAGGCTGCTAGAGCAGGGCCTTGTGACGCCGCCGGATATCATTGATGTTGAGCAGGGGCTGGGGAGTGTGAATCGGGGGTTGGACCGGATGAGGAGGGGGGAGATTAGCGGGGGGAAGTTGGTTGTGAGGGTTGATTAGTGGCAGGAGATGGAGTGTGGCTGGCGTTGTGGGTGCTGGCCGGCCTATTGTTTGGTGGCTTGAGGGGTGGTACTGGGGAAAAGGGGATTTGGCCATCGGATAGTAACTGGATCATTATACAGTCCTTGAATCCCGATTCTGTTCCCATAATCTTATCTGTGCACTGGAAATACTGTGAGAATGAAGACGGGACTCGGCAATATTCATCAGACGTTCCACAACTTCAACGTCTTGAAGTAGCATGCCGTACATGTACAGATCGACGAGAGTAATGTCTACACAAACCTCTACTCTCGGAACTGGAGCCCATCTCTCCCTCTCACCCACTCACAACTTCCCCCCCTCAATATCCGCCGGCGTATGCATCCCCCTCGCCTGCGGCACCCCCTCAACCGGCCTCTGCCACCCCACCCTGTGCTCAACAAACTGCTCGACCTGCGGCCTCAGCTTGGTCTCAGCCAGCGAGAAGTCGTCCACGGTCCCCGTGCGCAGGATCGTCACACCGGGGAACTTCTCGCCCACGCGGTACATGAGCGTGCCGCACGTGCCGCAGAAGAAGTTAGTCATGACCCCCCCGGACCGGATCGTCTCGGCCTGCGCAAACTGTTTCAGGGCGTCGCGGCCCCGCGCGTGCCGCAGGTGGGTGTCGGCGACCACGATGTTGGACATGTAGAAGCTGCTGCTGATTTTGCGGCAGTCGCTGCAGTGGCAGATGTGCCGGTTGATGAGGCCGGGGGCTTGGAGGGGCTGTTGCGGGTTCAAGTTGTGTTAGGGAGGAAGGTGTTGGTTGTTGTTGGGTTGAGGCCTGACAAGGGGGATAAGTTACTTACGAAGACGAGTTGGACCGCGCCGCAGAAGCAGGTTGCCGTGGCTTCGTCCTCGGTTGACCAGCCGTCACGGGTGAGGCCGGCGACGGGGAATTTCTCGTCCGAGGCTGCCATGGCGTGTTCTCTTGAGACTTGAGTAAACAGATATAAGTGCTTGGAGGGCTAGTCGCTACTCGATGCAACCTTGTTGGAAATGCTGAGGACCAGGCCGTTTGGAGGGAGAGTGGCGAGAGGTACTTATAACACTCAAATCTCATATCAAGGCAGTTGTTTTCGTTTATTCCAATCCTAAGTGTGCTGGACTTCTTACAAATCCGTAGCGGAATGCTCCAGATGTGAATGTGATGCCTCGGCGTTTAGCTGGAGATCCTCCGGATGAATAACACGGGCCGGAGGTACTCCGGACGACGACCTCAACGCTAGCCGGAGGAACTCCGAATAGTAAAGTAACACTGCTCACTCATCACGACAGCGCCCGATATGGAAGCCGAGGCACACTTCCCTTCCTATCCCTTCCTGTTCAGTAATCCGTATCGGGTCGGCCGTGCCGGGATTAACATAGAGTATTACGGTAGGTAGCTAGTTGCACCAGTGACAACGATAGTGACCTCGGGGTTCCTTGCCAGATAGAGAAAATGCAAACGTCGTTACTGCAGCAGCTCATGCCCGTCAAGTCGAGTCCCTCTCCAGCCCCCCCCTCTTGTTTGTTTCCTCAGCGGCCGACGGGACTTTGTGAGAAAGGGGTGGGCGTCGGCAGCTAAAGGTTCCATGAGTTCGAAAGGCTGATCTTCATGAAAACGAAATGTGGTTTGCCTTTTCCCCTTGTCTTCTTGTATTTCTAATACTCCCCTTTCTCTTCATTTTCCTTCCTTCCAAGTCAGGACAAATGTCAAGTGTGCCACGCTAATAAACAAAGAAAGGTTGACCTGTAAAAGGTAGCATATCAGGGTTCAAAACCATCGTGTTACTAGGGGATTATTCCTACACGCATTGTTTACATTAAAATACCCAAAAAACAATCCCCAAAGCACCAGGTCCCCCCATCATTAATACCCCACCACCACCAGAAACATCTCACTCATACCCTTCATCACCCACCCCAACCCCCATGCTAATAATTATAATACCTCGGCTCATCAAAAACATGATACCGATGCCCCCTGACCCCCTCCCCCCTAAACCTCTCAGGAAACCGCAACCCCTCCGACACCTCCTCCTCGGGCACACGCCGATCCCTCAGCACCTTGGGCGCGGTCCACGTCCCATGGATATCCTCCTCATTGGCAGGCACCACAAACTTGGCGACCTGCAGCTCGGTATCGGTGATGGTGCTCCTGCTGACGCGCGCATAGCCCGTGCGGCGCAGGCCCTTGAACAGGATGTACTCGCACCAGCGGTCGTCGTCGGTGGGGTCGACGTCGTGCATGCCGCTGGTGGGGGACACATACGTGTTGTAGTTGCCCTGCAGCGGGTCCGTGACGAGGTAGGAGAGCAGGATGCTCGGGCGCGGGGACGAACCCATCAATTTCGCGAGGTACTCCGACTGCAGGCGGCGGTCTTCCGGGTCCTCTTCCTGGCCCGAGTGGAAGACGAAGACGTCGACGGCGGTGCCGTAGACGTCGAGCGTGGCGTGGATGGCCGGGGCGAGCTCGCCGACGGGGCTGGGGAGGAGGTGGTGGGTTGAGTTGAGGATGGGGAACTTGGAGAGGAGGGCCGCGCCCCAGGTGTGCTTGTTGGGGCCCGGCCCGTAGTCGACGTACATGCCGAGATCTTCGGCGAGGAACTGCGTCGTGTCGCGGTTGCCCATGATGATGCGCTGCAGGTCCGACTCGAGCAGGCCGACCACGTCGATCTCCAGCTCCTTGATCAGGTCGCGCATGCGGTACTCGGACGACCACATGTCGTTGTCGAGCGAGAAGTGGATGGTCCAGATGCCGGCGGTCAGCAGCCGGTCCTCGGCGTGGTACGGTTTGTAGTCGTTGGTGGGGAAGCGGAGGAAGTTGGCGCAGAGGAAGAGGACGTTGAGGACGCCCAGCGCGCCGAGGTGGTACTTGCGGTGGTTGGTGTTGGCGGGCCGGCGAGGGGCAGCCTTCTTGCTGGCGGCCTTGGCCTGTTGCGAGATGAGGTCGAAGACTCCAGCGCCGATCAGCAGCATCATGGTGAGCATGACCCAGTCGGTGCGTTCCCGGACGAGGGGGCCGCCCGGCACGAAGGCGTAGGCGACAACCCAGACGTGGAACAGCACCACGAAGTTGTAGATGAGGAATCCGAGACCAAAGGTGACAGCAGGGCTCTTCTTGGAAGCGCTGCTGATCAAGGGGACCGAGATAGCCATCAGGTAGGCGGCCAGCGTCAGGGCACCGTAGTAGCCAAACCACTGATGATACAGGGTGAGGAGGGCGGCGCCCACGCAACCCACGCCGTAAGCAGTCCAAGTGGTCACAAGGGCCGGCCTCGAGAAGCCAGCGACCACGCCCGCGGTCATGGCGGCAATGGTGTACCAGGCGTGGACGTTGGAAACCGGGCCCCTAATCGGGTAGCCGTCCCAGACCCAGAGGATCATGGTGCTGGTGTCGGAGAGCAACGAGTGCAGACCGAAGAACAGGCCACCGATGCCAAAGGCGGAGAGCAATGTTGACCCGTTCTTGTCGTCAACAGGGTTTCCGCCCTGCAGCGGCGCACGGCGGGTGAACCGCCACGCCGCAAGGACCGCAAGGACCAAGCCAGTGCCGTTCCAGCCCCCGTTCGCGGCATGCATGATGGGCCAGATGGGGTTGTTGGTGTACCACGCAAACTTGGCAACCGACGACATGAGGAGGCCGATACTCCAAGCAAGGATGCGCATCTCCAGTCTTGCGGGATGCACGGAATCCGAGTACAGCGTGGCGGCCCATCCAAGACAGGCCATGGCAACGCCAAAGCCGACGGCGACGAGTCGGTAGACAGGGTCTTCGACCAAGTACGCCACCAGACCGGCAAGCGAAAGAAGGTGGGTGGTGCGCTGGTTTTTGATGACGAGAGAGCGAAGCGGTTTGATGCCGAGAAAAACAGGGGCAATCGTTGACATGACGAATGCCTCGAAACCCGAGATGCCCATGTGCCACAGGGGGAAGACTAGAAAGGTTAGGCTAGCAACGCCGGACGGGGATGCCTGACTTACACCATACGACGACGCCCAAGCTGGTCAGGATGGACCAGAAGACGAACTAGGCTGCGTTAGACCGCGTTTCTCTCCCTTGTCAGAGCACTTACGCCATGGTAAACGTCGGCGGCGATGTCGAGGGCCTCGCCCAAGCGGAAGCCAGCCGAGAAGACGCCCGCAGTAGCCCTCTCCTTCCTGCCCACTATCAGTCACCCGCCAACAGCTGGTTACACAAAGGGATCGGGGGTCCTTACTCCGTTTCAAGCACGGCAGTGGGCACGGATGACTTGTTGGCACTATCAAACCAGTTTAGAACATGTCCCCATCATCTCATCATAACGTCGTTATGTACAAGCCCTCGCCCGCAAACGTGGGGCTGGGGCTAATACGGAAGCACGTACCCCTTGCTCGCGCCCTTGACGTCCCTGATGACCACCTCGAATGTCTCAAAGTCCAGAGCCGTGACTGCGTCGAAGGCAACGTCGAGGAGGATCAAACTCCACTCGAAAAAGGCGTAGATGGTGTAGGCTACACTCAGCGTCAACAATGCAACCCCGCCTGCTGTGACCAACGTCCCACTTACCCCCTGCCACGCGATGGACCTTGTGCTGGATGAAGAAGTAGACCAAGGGCACGAGGGTGCCAAAGAAGCCGCCGGCCAAGTATTTCCTGTATTTGATCGCCTTGGCGTTCGGCGGGCTCAGGGCAATGCAGCCGGTCGTCCAGGGGATGGTGAAGACGATGTACGAGATCATGAGGATGTCGTGCCAGTCGTGGTCATCGGTCGACGTGATGTAGGTCCAGCCGCCGCATGTCAGGGTGCGGATGACGCCGGAAATGGCGACGGCTTTCGGGAGGGTGCGGCCGGGCTTCGCGGTGAGCAGGTACCACAAGCCGACGAGCGCAAATCTTGGCCCTGGCGCGCGTCGTCAGCAATGCTACGGAGCAGTAGGCAGGCAGGGAGGGGTCCGCAGCGGGCGTACCGGACGTGATGGCGATGAAGAGCATGAAGAGGGAGCGCTCGGGGTAGCGGTCGCCAATGGTGGCCGAGACGGAGGGGAACCACTCGTCGGGGTAGCCATACCACTCGTTCTGGACGATCTTGCGGTAGTGCAGCGCGGAGCCGACGACGAGGGCGCTGAAGAAGGCGACTGCGACGGGGTCAACATCTCGGCCTCAATGCGCCGGCGTTCGGTCACGCCTTGCGCGGGATGATTGATGGATGCTACCCACGGTAGGCGATGGCAGTGTGCGACCAGCTCACCCACTGGCCGCCAAAGGCCAGCACGACGCCGGCGTCCTTGTCTTTGTAGCGGGACGCCGCCATCGTCGCGCGGGGAGGGGAGGCTCAGGTACCAGGCTAGGATTGGGCCAATAATCGTGTTGCAACGTGATGGACGTGATTATACGCGCGTGAACATGTCAAATAGCTCCAGAAGCGCCGACGCCAGATGCCAGATGGCCACAGAAAGACAAAGGAAACAAAATAAATCCTCGACGATGAGTGCGTCGGGGTCAAGGGCGGCGCTGACCACTGAAACCGCGCGAAGCTGGCGGAAGCCTCGGCGATCTTATTCTTGGGCCCTGGGTATCTCGAAATCCCCACCCCGGTCCGTCGCTTTCGGGAAGCGAGGGATTGTTGGGGGCGGCATGCCGGGAGCAGTGGAAAGTGGAAACAAACAGCTGACAAACATCCAATCATGGATGCATCCCTGGGCCGGCAGGCGGTGAGTGGAGGCCGAAATGGGATCCCCACTAAAAAGTGCTGGCTGTTTCCAAAGTCAACTCCATTGGAAGTGGCAGCACAACTTCCAGGTTGCGAGCTGTGATTCCTCCGTCAACCAACCGCAACAATGGCCGGCGTCTCCGACAAGGCGCGCTTCTACCTCGAGCGCGCAGCCCCCGAGCTGCGCGACTTTGAAGAAAAAGAAATATTCTCCAAAGTCGGTCCCCCCCAACCACCAACTCCCCTCTCAAACCCCCCACTAACTGTCTCTTCTCCAGGACGAAATCCGCTCCCTCGTAACCAAACGCTCCGACTACGAACACCTGATCCTCGCCCCGGGCACAAAGCCCACCGACTTCCTCTCCTACATCGCCTGGGAGCGCTCGCTCGACCGCCTGCGCGCCAAGCGCTGCCGGCGCCTGGCCATCAACCGCTCCGCCTCCTCCTCGCACGCCAGCCACGCCCGCACCTTTGGCATCTTCGAGCGCGCCGTGCTCAAGCACCCGGGCTGCGTGCCCCTCTGGCGCGCGTACCTCGACTTTGCCGCGCAAGAGGCCAAAGCCACCAAGCGGTGGCGCAAGATCTGCACGCGCGCGCTGCGGCTGCACCCGACCGACGCCGGGCTGTGGGCGCTTGCGGGCAGGCGGGCCGCGCAGGCGGGGGATATGGAGAGGGCCAGGGCGCACTTTTTGAGGGGGTGTCGGTTCTGTACCGGCGAGGCGGCGCTGTGGGTCGAGTATGCGCGGTGCGAGATGGAGTGGTTGGCGAGGGTGGAGGCGAAGAAGGGCGGGAAGGGGGTCAGGAAGGGGGTTAATGCCATGGAGGCGATCCGGGCGACCGAGGCGGTGCAGGAGGGGGATGTGATGCTGTTTGATGAGGATGATGAGGATGGGAGTGACGAGGAGGGGGGGTTGGTGCTGCCTGATCCGGACGCGCAGGGGCAGGGCAAGAAGGCGCAGCCGGCTGTGTTTGACGAGGAGGCGACCAGGAAGATGGAGCAGAGCCCCGCGCTGAGCGGCGCCATACCCATGGCGATCTTCGACATTGCGAAGAAGCAGCCGTTTTTCGGGCCTGCCGCGGCCGAGACGTTCTTCGACGTGTTTGCTGGGTTTGGCAACGTCCCGTCGCAGGAGAGGATCGTGCAGCATGTGCTCAGCGCCATGGAGGAATCGTTCCCCAACCACGCGTGCACGTGCAGCTGCCAGATCCGCCAGCCGCTCATCGGGGTGGACGTGCTCACCGCTGCCTTCCCCAAGGCGCTTCGCGAGTCGCTGGCTCGGTTGAAGGGTGGCATGGAGACGACGCAGGACAAGAAGGCGCTGGCAGGCAAGATGGTTGTCTGGATCGACACTATTCTGGAAACGGAGGGTCTAGACGAAGCCATCAAGACGGTGCTGGAGCATACGAAGCGGTCCTTGGAGTCCACAGTTTGATACCCAGGAACATGGATTAGGCCAGTGGGCTTACACTACAAGAATCTATTATTACACTGCACCCATCTTTCGCTCTCTGTGCCGCGCTTATTTCTGCGAGGCCCTCTCCTCCGCCACGCCCATCAAGTACTCCCACTCGGCTGCGCTGACCTTACTGACGCTCAACCGCGACTGCTTCAGCATCTGCATGTTCTCGAGCGGCTTGCCGGGCCCTCCCATCTCGCGCAGCTCTTTCAGCCCGATCGGGACGGCAAACTTGCTCCGGAACTTGACGTGCACGACGCTCCACTTGGGGTCGGCCGGGTTGGACTTGGGGTCGTAGTAGGGCGCTTTCGGATCGTGCGCGGATACTGGAGTATTGTCAGAAACCATGCTCAACGCACTAGGGATCGGGGTACTCACGGTCCGGCGAGTGCTCCTGCACAATCTCCATGGTCCCCGCGATGCCGGGCTCCTTGCAGTTGGAGTGGTAGAAGAAGGCCAGCTCGCCCTGCTTCATGGCCCGCAGGTTGTTGCGGGCCGCGTAGGCGCGGATGCCTGTGCCAGAGGTTAGACCGTGTCTCTGTGATAGGTACCTAACTGGTTGGAGGGTTGTTTCGGCGTACCGTCCCACGGCTCCGGCTCTGTCCTGGCCGCCAGATCGTCGATCGAGAACTTGACGTCGACGCCGTTCTCGAAGCGCGACTCGGGCTCGGCCTTTAAGAGCCAGTAGTTTCTCTCTGCTTTGGCATCTGCCGGGCCGTTGGAGGCGGCGGCTGACTTTGGCTTCTCATCTGTAGGCGACGTCTTTTTGGTTGCGGCTGGTTGTTTCTGAGGCCGGCCCTTTTTGATTGGCGGTTCTGGGTCAGAATCGGACTGCTCCTGTGTACGTTGTTAGGCTTCAGGTGAACGCATCGCGAGGTCGAGGGTGGCATGGACGGAGAGCGGTGAGATGTGCGAGGGCGGGAAGAGAGCTGTATTCGCTGACGCCCTTTGAGACAGTCGAGAAGCAACTACCGTTTTGAGTATCCTCTTGACTGTTGATTTCTTAGTCGAAGGCTTCGACTTGCCTCCACCGATCTTTGGCTCTGTCGTGGCAGCCGTTGCATCGGGTGCATCTTGGAGTCGCGCTGAGCGTCGCCGTGCAGGTGCAACCACCGGCTCCTCATCAAGGGCCGATTTTCGCTTTGGCATGATGGGTTTAGTTAGTTTATGGGGACAATTTACAGTTTTGCGTCTCCAAATTAGCACGCGACAAACTGGGGATGTTGAGTTGGAGGTTTGGACACGGGTGACAGCCAAGAGAAGGTAAACACAGTGTGGATTGGGATGCTGGCGACCCCTGGACGCTCCATTTTGGGCAATTCAAGGCTGGCTTCGGGGTTTGCCAGGTCATCTTGGTGGTTGCACGGCAGCCTGCCTCCCTGAATTCGCCTCTTATTATCCTTTGCCAAGGTCATTTGCATTATGCTTCTTATTATTCCGCCATCGTTGTTGGCATAGTCGTCGGCTTGGAAAGGCCCAATATCGTCGCACTGTCTGCGGGGGTGGGGGAGGACAACTGTAGGCACCGGGATGGATCGTGAACAGCGTGGGGTTTGGGCCAGGGCACAAAAGGGACAAAACGTGCTGTTTCAGTTACGGCCTCGTGTGTATTCGTAGTCCATTGCCCTGGCTTTCTTCCCTTGAGGAATGAGCGGTGGGCAAAACAAAGTCTCAGTTGACCCGTGAATCGAAGAGTCGGCTCCCGCCATCGCAACCGATGCGGTGCCGTGCCGGACGCCTGGGCTCGCTCCACACGTGGAAACGCCAGATGGCCGACGACGAGCAGGGATCACCGACAAGACGAACAAAGCCGGCATTGGCATCATTCACACCGCACAGTTTGGTGTGGGAGAGCCTATCAGCGAGCATGGGTTGGTCAGAAAAGAACGCAGGCAAGTTAGGGTCGTAAACTTTGCTCGTCAAGCACAGCAGATCCGCCAAAAAAGCCAATGTGATCAGTCAGGTCCACGGCATTCCTTGTCAAGCCGAGCGGGGAACGGAACAAGATAGCGATGTTTTTGCCTGAGAACTGCCCTGGGGTCTGGGGAGAGAGGGAGATTTGAGGTGGGACGCATGGAGGGATGCGAGCGATTCGAACTCGGGGCGTCTTTGTGACACACGGAAGCTTAGCCGTTTTCATTGACGTGGGCGGGATGCACCATCGTGTAATGTGATCAATAGACGGGGACAGGGCAGGGCCGAATCAGCCGTCGAGGCATCTGGGCGAAACTCGAACCTGGAACAGAAGAATGCGAGAGGGCATTTGCTGCCTGGGGGATGATCCTGCTGTGCCTTTCTTTTGCAATGCTGTCTGCTTGCAATTGTCGAGCGCCAGTGGCCAGGAAGCGCAGGAAAAAGGCGAGGACGAAACCAGGCGTTTGCAGTTTGCCGGGCTGGTGGTGGCCGGACGAATGCCTGGCAAATGGCTGCTGGCCCGGAGAATTTTTAGTGCCTGGTGTAAAAGTGACTTTGGTCCTGAGCCCGGGCGACATTTAAAAGGGCCCAACTGCCCCCTCCCCGCTCGTTTCCCATCCATTTTTGTCCTCTAACCTTCGCTCACTCCATTTTCTTCCCATATTGACCGTATTTTCTCCGAGTACCTGCTGTTGTGGTTCCTGTCGGACGCTTCCAGCCATGGCCGCTATCGCTCAGCAAGTCACTTCTCACCCGGATCGGCACAGCGGGCTAGCTCCAATGGCGACTGAACTTGAAGCGACAAGGCGAAGAACACCAGGAGAAATGTCGCAAGCAAAGACATGAAGCCGGCGTCCTGGACGAGCAGAGCAAGATGGATTTGGCCGAAAACGAAGGCAATCCTGCGACAAATCTGGCACTCCCTCTCGCCGGCAACGGCACTTGGGTTATTGGCGGCGCCCGGCCCGCTGGCTCATGGCTCATGGCTCATGCTTGTGGGTGGTGGCCGGGATCTCCACCACACGCGGCAAGCCATGTGGGACGACCCGGGGCCCCAGGGCGACAGCGCCTCGGGACTGTTTTCTACGAAGATTCGGGTTTCGACGAAATGCCCAGCAATTCTGAGAAGATGAGAATTTGGGCGGACACTCTCTCTTTGGACGACTGAGAAAAACAGCGCCCAAGCACGGCGAGCTCGGGGTTGCAAGCGAGCGCCGCCGTTGCGTGACGTGGTGCCTGGCGCACTGGCGGGGCAGACGTCCGTCTGCGCTCTGCACTGTCTGCAAGCCAAGCTCAGGGCAACGGTCAAAACCAGCGATGGAGGTCTGGACCTTCGAATTCAGAAGGCAACATGGCGCCCCAGAAATTGCCTGGCTGAGATCACGGCCGGTCTCTTCCTCGGTCGGGCCTCCTGGTAACGCCCCGAGTCCAGAGACCTGGCGGTGGCCTCGCCTGCTCTGTCGGGGACAACGATCGTCCCACGACTGGTCACCACCCAGGGGCACACGAGATCAGCGACCACTCCCTGGCACCGACCCCCAACCATGTGGCCACAGCTCTCGGGTCTGACGGCGTTCTCTCCCACCTGTGGCATTTGGAAGGACCGCTTCGGGCAGAGTCTCTGGTGAATCTCACTGCTGCTCCAGCTTTCGACTCCAATGCTTGAGGCTGCCGCTGCATGAACAAAAGACGGGCGCTGGGGCGCCAGAAACAGCGGATCGCCAGGTTGCCGCAGGTCGCGCCGTAGCACGCCTCCGATTCGCCAGGGCTGTGTTTATGGCCCCGCCGCGCTAGCCCCTTTCGGGGCGCATGGTTTGGTCCGGCTGAAAGGACCAGATCACTCGGCGCTCGTCGCAGGCTCGCAGCAGCACAGCACAACGCAACGCCCAGTGCCAGTGGAATCCGACAAGCAACACGCGCCCCGACCCGACGCAATCGGCACAGCACAGAGAGGTAAGACCTGCCCGTCGTTCCTCCAGTTTCCCACCCCATCCACCCCCGGCCTGCCGCTTGGGTTCCCCTACCTACATAATCGGTCTCGTGATTTCCACGGTCGATGCCACCGGGGCTGGCCTGCGCGAGCTCTGATCGTTGGCTCAGTGGCTGGACGTTGGCGACGCCGGGAACCTGCCTGCGAAATTTTCTCGCGGCGCGCTCCACGCGGCCTCGCATCCCCGTCGCTCGGCCGTTCGCCTGGCCCTCTTTTTGATTGTATGTCTAATCCCCCGAGCCTGATCGCCTCCACTCCGCCGTTCCCGGGCGGTGCGGCCGGCCAGTGCCTGGCCCGTTGCCGTTGCTGCCTTGCTCCGGGTCGGTCGGTGTCGGTGCCGGGCGTCGCGATGCACACGCTGCACTCGCACTCGGCTCCTGCCCCATTTTCCTTCCAGGTTCCGTGGGCGCTGCGGCGGGCCCTTGGGGCGGCGGCGGTTCCTCTGTTGCTCGCGCCAGGAGTGGATCCGCCCCCGAAAGCAGCAGCGCAGGCCGCTCTCTCTGCCCAGTGCCCAGCGCCCCCAAAGCCAGAAACCCGTCCTTGCCCCGTTAAACCACTGCACACACTGCCCTCCCCGACACAACCGCGACGCGACTGCTCCATCGCGACACGCCGCCGCGCCGCCCCTACCCATCTCCATTTCATCGCTGCTTTGGTGCATGACGCTTGGTCTGCACGAATCTCGTGGTCGCTAACGGCGCTGCAAGGAATTCACCTGATGGGCGCGACCGTTGCCGCTGCCTCCCTCGCCCTCCGACCGACATGAGCTCCTGGATCAACGAGGCCGCTGTCCCGAACCACAATGGCAACGGCTTCCCTCACATCAACGACCCCTCCGCCGTCGCCGCGTCCATGATGGACCCCTCCGCCTTCATGGGCAATTCCGCCCAGTTCAACGCGCAGTTCGCGAACCCCCAGCAGATGGTCATGCCCAACGGCCCCATGCGCAATGCATCGCCCTCGTTCGCAAACCCCATGTATCAAACCAACTCGGTCGTCCCGTCGAAGCGGCCGAGGCCGAGAGACGACAACATGGGCCAGTCGCCGCGCCCGGCCCCCGGCATGCTCCCGACTTCGCGCGCCGAGACGCCGCAGCAATCAGCGTTCCCGGGTTTCCAGCAGCCGGGGATGCCACAGCAATCCTCAGGCCAGCCGTCGCCATACCCGCATCTCCAACCGAACGGCTCCACGAATGCGACACCATCGCCCATCATGGCCAACCAGATGCGCCCGGGTAGCGTTCCTCAGCGGGTCGCCTCGACCTCGCCACACCCCTTCTCACCTGCCGCGCAACAGTTTCCACAGGCGTCTCCCATACCCTCCGAGCACGGCGGCACGCCCCAGTCGTTTATGCAGCAGAACGCCTTCCCGCCGAACTTCAACTCTCAGTTCAGTGCCGCCCAGTCTCCGGCAAGGCCATCTCCCTCGCCCAATCCAATGACCGGCCAGATGATGCCCCAGCAAATGGGACAGATGCAGATGGGCCAACTGCCCCAGCAGATGCAGCAAATGCAGCACATGGGGCAATTGGCAGGACAGATGCCGGGGCAGATGTCGGGCCAGATGATGCCCGGCCAAGGGCAGTTACCCGGACAGATGGGAGGCCAGATGCCGAACATGATGTTTCCGCAGCAAATGGGACAGCCTCGAAATGCCCTCGAGCAGCAGAAGCTCCTCTACCAAATGCAGCTGCAGCAACAAGCCCAGCGGACGAGCATGCAGATGCAGCAGATGGGCGCCCAAAACATGATGCAGGCGCAGCAGCACCCCAACCAAGCGCAAGCCCAGGCTCAGGCGCAGGCACAAGCCCAAGCGCAGGCACAGGCGCAAGCTCGGAACATGATGGCGGCCAGGCAAGGCGTCCCCAACGGTCAGATGCCCCCGGGCGGGATGAGGCCGCAGCAAGGAGGCCCTCAGCAGCCCATGATGCGACCGCCTCCGCCGGAACAATTCATGAAGCACCTGATGGCGTTTATGAACTCAAAAGGCCTTCCGCTCGAGCTGCAACCCTCTGTCGATGGGCGACAGGTTCCGCTGTACAACCTCTTCCAGATCGTGTACAACAAGGTCGGCGGATACCGCAACGCGACACAGTCGAACAGCTGGTTGCAGGTTTCCCAGATTATGGGCTTTGCGCCTCACCAGATCCCTTCGGTGGCGCAACAGCTCAAGGGTATCTACGAGCGAAATCTGCTCAAGTATGAAGAGTTGTGGGCCACGCAACAGAAGATGCGACTGCAACAGCAGGGAGGGATGGCGAACGCCCAGGGGATGCAGCAAGGCACGCCGACGAAGGCGATGCCACAGCTGCCACCTCAGATGATGCAACCCGGGCAGCAGGCACAACTGCAAGGCCAGATGCAGTCCCCCGTCAAGCCCCCCGGGCCGCAGCAGCCAGGCGTCAATGGATTCCCCTCTGCGCAGCCTCCCCATGGTCAACAGCCGATGTTGTCTAGCCAAGGCCACGCCCGCAACAGCCTGTCGAGGAGCGTACAGGCCACGCCGACGGTCGATGAGTTTCCCCTCCCTTCTCCGGCTCAGAGCAAGACGGGGACGGTATCACTCCCTGGCTCTGCTCACCCAGAAAACCAGCCAACGGCCGACGACGCTGCGAGTTCGCTCAAGTTCCCGGCTCCGTTCTCGACAAATCCGGACGAGTACATGCCTTGTTCGCGCGAGATCACAACATTCGGCGGCCTTGACGTGGGCGCGCTGAAGAAGATCGGCGAGGAGCTGCAAAGAGCCAAGATCGATGTCCCGCTGCCCATCGACTACGGAAACGTCGACATCCACGCACTCACCAAAAGCATCCAAAGCGGCATCCACGGCGAGGTGCGACTGGCCCTCGACACGCTGGCGTCGTTGACATGGAGCGACTACCACTTTGTCAGCCCGACTCAGCCCATCCCTATCCCACAAATCGATCTCAGGCATTGCGACGAACTGGTCGACGCCCTGGTCGAGTGCGCCGAGGACCAGATCGACCTCTTGGTGGAGAACTCTGAAGAAGCGTCAAACGAGATCACAATCTCGCCGTACGAAGAGGTTGTGCGCGCCTGTCGTGCCGAGAGGCTCGCCTTGCGCAACGTAACGCTCTTCGGGTCGCAGGCATACGACCTCGACCGCGCAGTCGACCGGCTCATCTGCATTACCACCATTTTGCGAAATCTTTCCTGGCGCGAAGAAAACCACGCATCTCTGGCGGACGACACGGTGATCAAGTTCATCTGCGTCCTGATCCGCTATCTGGGCACGCGGGAGATGCTGCTCCGCACCAACGCCAACACGCTGGATTTGATGAAAGATTTGGTGACCCTGCTATCGAACACGGCAAGCTCAGTGGAGATACCCGGGCGAGAGCAAGCGTATTGCTTGCTGCAGTTCCTGCTCGCCTTCGCGCCGACGCCCGGTCCGACACTATCCGATGACCGGCTGTTCTTTCCGCCTTACGAGCCGGCTCTGCACCCATACCTCCCCCATGCCGTCGACTCTCTGGCCAAGCTCCTAGCACGGGATGAGCCCAACAGGACGCATTACCGCAACATCTTCGCTGCTGAAGCCGCAGTCAACAGCTCGCCCCCCTGTGAGCTCCTCACGCGCACCTTCGGCCTCGCGATATCCCCGATCCCCGACCACCTACGCGAGCACCGCAGCGTGAACCTGCCGCCACTGGTCGAGGCCCGCAAGCCGCTGTTGATGCAGGGTCTGCTCTCGGCCGACATAATGGCCGGCTTGGCGCCCGGGTTCGAAAGCGGCGTCACCCGCGCCTGGCTCGCGTCGGGCAACGGCTTCGCCCAGAACCTCTTCCTCCTCGCCCGCCAACTCAGCACCCAGTTCGAGGGCCCGCCCGTCAGGACCGGCGGCGGCGGCCAGCCAAGAGGCCAGCCCAAGCGGGACCCGGACCTCGTCTACATCATCGGGCTGGCCGTCAGCATGCTTAAGCGGCTCACCGAAAAAGCGCTGGATCCCAACGACCCCGACGGGGAAGGTAGCGTCCCGCCCGAGGTGCTCCCTGCCAGGGAGAGCGTGCTCACGGCGCTGCAGATGCAGGCGCAGGAGTGGGCCAAGGAGGGGATACTGGCGGATTTGGTCCAGTACGCGGGCATGGCGGATAAAAGTCTGCGGCGGCGGGGATGAGTAAGTCCCTGAGGTATGCTGTGGTGGGAAGGGCGTTGGTTGTTGGGCGTTTTGTTTCGGTAGCAAGCGAGCATGTATTCGCGTCGTCGTTTGTGTAGACTGTGGCCGGAATCTGTACCTGGGTTCTTTTCCTTTTGAGACGGCGGTCCTTGCGGAGGTGTTGCTGTCGACTGACTGCAGTGGCTGGTAGTGTACAAGAGTGGTGCTGCTGTTGGAAAATGATGAGTTTGGATGACATAGAATGGGAGCGCGGTGGCATGGCAGTGTGATGAGGTGCGGTTGCTGGACCCGGCGTCGCACGCGCGCATTGGGCTGGTGTTTGTTCGCGAGGGTGCGTGCCTGGTAGTTTCATAGCATGTGATATATCGATGGGTTGGTCTGTACATTTGCTGTGAGGTTCGTTTCTCTGTGCATGGTGTGGTCTGTAGATTTGGATGTAGGGTATTCGGCGTGACCCTCTGTATGGTGTTGGTCCGTAGATTTCAATTTACGACGTACAGCCCGGTTCTTTTCTGCGTAAGTAGTGACCGGTCAATGGCAGTTTATACAGTGTGTTTGTACAATATTTCAACCCCGTCTAAGAACATGAGCGGTCACCGTCTAGTCCCCCATCTCCCTCTCCCTGTCCATGTCTCCCACTGGAACGGATATTCTCCACGGCCTCTTATTTATGACACCGCCACACCCCATCGTACACACGCTGTCCATCCCAGCTAGAGAGCATCTCCTCTGTCATATGGTCGATATCGCCAAGCGTCCCTGCCCTGCCAGAACCCGCCTCAAGCATCCGCCCCATCCTGAACCACCCAACCCAACCTCAACCTCAACCTCCTCCCCACCGCACTCAGAAACCCTGCCTCTCCAACCACCCCGTCACTTCCTCCTTCCGATGTCCCTAGTATCAACCACCACCGTCAGCATCGCCCCTCCGTTACACCTACACAACGGAAGAAATTGTAGATGGAACCTACCGGAATAATAACGTGCCCCGTCAGATTGTTCACCACCACCCCCTTCTCGGCCACGCCCAGGTCGCGCGCCAGCGCCGCGCGGAAGCGGGCCCGGTCGCCCTCGACCTTTTTGATCGACGTCAGCTTCTTGTTGCCGCCGCGCTTGGCGAGGTGATACACGGCCAGCTGGTTCGAGGGGGTGCGGCGGACGTGGTAGGCGGTTTGTTTTTGCGGGGGTTGTGTGGGGGAGGCGCTTGTTGTTGTTGGGGGTGGTGGTGGTGAGGTCGCTGTCGTCGTCGTCGTCGTCGTCGTCGTCGTCGTGGATTGGGGTTCGGAGGGGGTGGAGTAGTGTCTGGCGAGGGTTATTGATGGGACGGACGCCTGGGCCAGGGCCAGCCGTGACGGGGCGGGGAGGGCCCGGAGGAGGGTCTTCGGGCGTAACATGGTGGCAGCCGTGTGTGGTGGTGGTGATGTCGGTGTTGGTGTCGCGCTGCTCAGGATTCTTCGCGCTCCCGTCCTGGCCGCTTTCCCGATCCGGCGCTGCAGCTGCGAAAATCGTCGGGCTGCGGCAGAATGATTTGCCGGTCCCACTTGCTCGCTCCCGCCCGTCCCAATGCGGGCTGGGCTGGCTGGAGCACCGACCCTTGTGCAGGCTGCCCGCTCCCACGACCCACGGCTGGATCATAGTTTCCAAATTTTGACCCCACCAAAGATCAAAAGACGCCCTCGATCGGAAAATTGGCGGTTGCGCTGCACCGACGCCTTCTTCGTTCCCCTGCACCTCCCCGACCCCGACTCTCGCTTGTCCGTGGCCGAGTGTCCCAGAAACCCCGCCAACGTCGGATCTGCGAAACAGTTTTCTTTGACGCATCAGCATCACTCCCCCGAGTACCTCTTACCGCGACGCAACCATGGCTGCTGCACCCTCCGCCAACGGCGGCATCGCCGTGTCCGAGTACGACCTGATGCTCAAGCTCGCCCAGCACCTCGACCGCCACATGATCTTCCCCCTGCTCGAGTTCAGCGCCGGCCAGGTAGTCGACGAGGAGAGCGGCGACATCAAGGACGAGACCAAGGCGCGCGAGATCACACAGGCCAAATACGGGCTGCTCAAGAAGACCAACATGACCGACTACGTGGCCAACCTCTATTGCGAGCTCGAGGGCCTCGAGGAGCCGCCCGCCGAGTTTGCCGACAAGAAGCAGAAGGTGTTTGGCCAGCTGCAAAAGTACGAGCAGGAGACCAGCAAGATCATCGAGCTGCTGGAGCGGGACGACGTGGTCAACAACCTGAGGAGCGACAAGGTGGCCAACTTGGAGTTCTTGAAGCGGGAGCACGAGGTAGGGCTTTCCCCTCAAAAGACTTTGTGGGACAGCATGCTGACGGCCGCCGTGACAGGTCACGATGGAGATGGTCAACGCGCTTTTCGACCTCGGCAACCTGCAATACAGCTGCGGCAACTACGCCGACGCCTCCGAGATGCTCTACCGCTTCCGCGTCCTCTCGACCGACAACGACAAGGTGGCGTATGCGACGTGGGGTAGGCTCGCCTGCGAGATCCTCACTATGAACTGGGAGTCCGCGATGGAGGAGCTGCAAAAGGTCCGCGAGACCATCGACTCGAAGCTGTCACAGAACCCGCTGGCGCAGCTGCAACACCGGACCGCCCTCACCCACTGGGCCCTGTTCCCGCTCTTCAACTTCGACAAGGCCCGCGAGCCCATCCTCGAGCTCTTCTTCAACGCCGGCTACATCAACACCATCCAGGCGAACTGCGCGTGGATCCTGCGCTACCTCGCCGTGGCCGTCATCACAAACCGGGGGCGCGCCAAGAACCCCGGCATCCACCAGAAGCAGATGAAGGACATCGTCCGCATCGTCAAACAGGAGGCGTACGAGTACCAGGACCCCGTCACCCGCTTCGTGCACGCCCTGTGCATCGACTTCGACTTTGAGGAGGCGCAGCGCCAGCTCGTGCTGGCCGAGGAGGTCCTCCGCGGCGACTTCTTCCTGCTCGCCCACGCCGACGACTTTGTCGACTCGGCGAGACACCTGATCTTTGAGAGCTACTGCAAGATCCACGCCCGCATCTCATTGCAGGACCTCAGCGCGCGCCTGGGCCTCAACGCCGACGCCGCCGAGAAGTGGATCGTCAATCTCATCCGCGACACTAGGCTCGACGCGAAGATCGATTACAAGGAGGGCACAGTAGTCATGAACCACCCGCCAAGCTCGGTGTACCAGCAGGTCATTGAGAAGACTAAGGGCGGCTTCTTCAGGACGCAGGTCCTGACTGCGGCGATTGCGAAGTAGGAGCAGCAATCAGAAGGAAAAGAGGGACAACCAGCTCAAAGCCGGCCAGTTGCAGAGAGGCGTGCTCCGCCTCGACCCCGGGTGCCCCCGAGGAGTCGGGATCTAAGCGGGAGCTGGCGCCCGGGGGAGAGCCAAAAAACCAAGTGGTCAGACAGGGGAGCTTTGGGATCTGATCTCCCGAACTGATCGTGTGGTTTGGTAGAGGGGGCCCTTGGGTTCGGGGGCTGGCGGCAGCGGTAGACATCGTGCGATGGCAGCGACCACATTACTATGCGGGACGGCGGCGGCGGGCGAGCAGCGATGTACATATACCTCGACGGCGCATGAAAATGGTTACGGGTAATGCAATTCATGGATTTCACTCTGCGTGCCACTGAATGTTGTGATGCGACCTCAACCCATCCGCCAACTCCTCGCTCTTTGCCCCGGCCAGCTTCCACTCGACGAGCCTAAAAGCCCCAGCTGCCTATCTTCTTTCGCAGAGCCCGATGACCATTACCAGTGTTCGGGCAATAGTGGCCGGGCTCGCCTCCACCGTCCGAATATCATCACAAGCCACCTGCTGCACCAGCAATTCCACTGCCCTCAGTATATTCCCCTCTCGGGCCCAGGCCATCCTTTCCTACCTGATTCAAGGTGCTGCTGACATGTGAGATACTACTGCTAGTAAGTACCTAGACCCTTGATCCGGCCACCACCAGCTAGCCCTACTAGTAAATCACCCAGGGTTCACCCATTCAGAATTTAACCATGAGTCCTGGTATTTCTTCCCGCTCTCCATCATAGTTTTGGGGTGTAGTATCTCAGAGTGACACTAGGTCATAATCTACATGATATATGATATCCAAGTTGCAATATCATGGGCAGAGTAAACTCTCAACCCCCACTGGGATATATTACTGGCATGTACTTTATAAAGGTTGGAAATAAAAAAATCTTTTTCTCTATGCACCGCACAAACCATAGCAAAACAGCTTGATAGTGTGTCCAGTTAGGAGAGTAAATCCACGGATAACATATGTAGGGAATGGGACATGTACACTTACGGAAAATAGACTCCCTGCCGTATTCACTCGCCCCGGTTTTCATGCCTTGCTTCCTTTCCCCCTTGGCACACATATACCATTCGACACCGGTGTATACTAGCCGGTGGGAAGTTGCTGTTAGTCGGAGATACAGATTACGCCTAGCAGCTACTTAGTGTACCCGGCGAGCTACACTCAGCAAGGTCTGGGATGGTTCCGGGGTGAATGTAACAATACCCCTTGCCCTGAAAAACTCACCTAGAATGCAATATTCCAGTGATCATTTGTACTCATCCAGCAGAAAGTAGCAGACAAAGGGACCATACGATGATGAATACACCGGGTAAGACGCGCGCCAGTAACTCTACCTATACGTGCCCAGGGATATCAACTTAAAAAGCACACCATAACTTATACCACTCCTCCCTCCCCAGTCATCCCTCCCTTCCAGCAAGCCACGTCCTCCCCTTCAACTCCTCAATCGCGCCATCCCCCAGCCACCAAGCATTCTCCACCGGCCCAGCCTCATCCTCAACCTTCTTCTCCGCCGCGTCCCCATCATGCAGCGCAACCCCCATCGAAACCTTCTTCTTGCCCCTCGAAGCACCACCACCGCCACCACCACCACCACCAGCAGTTTTCCTCCCCTTACCCTTCCCTTTCTCCTTAC
>MU854486.1:0-71049 GCA_033296685.1 Parachaetomium inaequale | reverse complement strand
GGGGGGGGGGGGGGGTGGGGGGGGGGGGGGGGGGGGGGGGGGGGGGGGGGGGGGGTTGAGACAGATGGATAATTTAATGCAGTTGATGATAGATACCTTTGGCATCGGCGTGGAGGGCAAAAATACAGTGGCCGTTCTTGCGCAGACTTAATGACCCAACGAGATTGCTGATGATGGCTGAAATGTATCATTCAAACACCCGCTAACCAAGGCTATGAAACCAACGACCCCTATCTACCAAAGAACCAAAAAAGACATTCAAGCAAGGCCGTAAAAGGTAGAAGACATCCCAATGTCCACACATCACTCAACATCATCACCAAACCCTATCCCCCTACCCTCGTTCACCCCCTACCCTCCTCCCCCCTCCACACACCACCACATCCCCCTTTCCCACCCTCCCCTCAACCAAGAGCAGGTTAATGCCCATACTCCAAATGCGGCACAATAACCGGCCCATACTTGGTCGTGGCATTATACATCCCATCCCCCTGCACCACAAAATCCACCGCCAGACTCAACTTGCTCAACCCCCCCGAATGCCCGCCACTGCTCGCCACACTGGCCGCATACCCCCCACCCGGGCCCCCCTGCTGCCCCCCCAACAGCCCCTGCTGCCCGCTGCCAGCAATAGCCTCGGGATCATACGCCACAATCGCCACATAGTTCCGCCGCGCCATGAGCTTCTTGTACTCCCTCGCGCCCCCGGACGCGTCGGTATGGAAGATCTCCATCATATCCTCTTTCGTGTCCGACACCTCGTGCGTCGACTTGTGGCCGTTTTGCGGGACATAGAGCAGCTTGTTGTTGTGCAGCATCTTGAGGAGGTAGTTGCTGCAGGGCGCCGCGACGACGGGGGAGGCGATGATCTGGTACATGGTCTTGTGGTCCGACGGGTGCGACGGGTCGTGGACGAGGCCTGCGCCGGCGCAGTTGACGTCTATACACACATTACATATTAGTACGGGTGGTGGAATGAGGGATGGGGGTTAAAAGGGGGGGCGTACCGCCAGACAAAAACGTCATCCGGATGCCCTTTTGCTGGGCAATGGTCTGCAGGGTGCGGATGAGGTAGGTGCGCTCGAGGTCCTTGGAGTCGTGCGTCCAGAGGTCCTTGAGCTCCTCGGCGATGTCGATCTCGCCAAACTGGTTGAGCACGTTGCCCATCAGGCCGGCCTTGCCGACCGCCTTCTTCACCTCCTTGAAGCCGTGCGCCACCATCTCCTTGCCGCCGACCACGCCCGCCACCGAGCTGGTCACCTTGCCGAGGATGTTGTACGTCGTGTTGACGGCCTTCTTGCCCGTGGCGAACGTGTTGGCCAGCGTCTCGACCGTCTCGAGCCGCGGGTACACGACGGGCACCGACACCATCCAGATGCAGTGCTGCACGCTGGGCGGCAGCGTCGCCACCTTGGGGAAGAGGCCCTGGTACGTCGGCCCGGCCATGACGCGCGTCTGCGTGCGCTCCGACCGGCAGTCGGGCCCGATGGCCACCACGGCCGGGCCGAGGTACTTGACAAAGTGCCAGCCCGCGCCCGTGATGGTGAAGAGGTCCATGTCGGAGCTGACGTTGCGCAGGATCTCGACGGTCGTGTGGTGCTGGAAGAGCAGGTACATGTCGATGGCGATGCGCCCGATGCCCTTGAACACGGCCGACGACTGCATGTAGTCGGGGTACGAGCCGAAGCCGTCGAAGCTAGAAAGTCAGTACGGTACACACTTTCTCAAAACACGGTGGATAACTCACATGTCATGGTCGTCAACCTGCAGCACGTGCGGGATCTGGGCAAACGCCTCGCGCATAAACGGCTGGTCAAAGTGGCTGGTGTAGTAGTGGAAGTAGGCGTGCGACACCTCCTCCTGGTGCCTCGCCGTCCACGGGGCGTTCTTGCGGTTCTCGCGCCCCTGCATGGCGAGCCACTGCCGCAGCAGCGGCACCTCCTTCCAGAGACGGTCGCCGTAGATCTGGGCGCCGAGCCCCAGCTGGACGTGGAAGCCGCCGCACTCGACGTTCTTCTGCAGTATGTCCTTCCACATGAAGCCGACGCCGCCGAGCTTGGCCCGCTCGTTCTGGTTCGTCGACGGCGCAAAGTCGTTGCCCGAGTGCGCGATCATGCGCCAGCCCGTCTCGTACCGGCCGGCCACCACAAACTCGTACCGCGTGCACCCGAGGTGCGACGTCACGGCGTATGTCCACCGCTCGGTGCCCTGGTCCGACATCTGCAGGTCCATGTCGTACTTGTAAAAGGTCCATCGCTGGTGCGTGTAGATGTTTTGCGGGATGAGCTGGCGGGGGTTGGGGGAGAGGTCCACGCTCAGGTGGAGGTGGATGGTCGGGGGCTGCTGCCCGTCGGTGACCAGCAGGATGCTGCCGTGCCAGACGCCCTTTTCCAAGTCCATGTTCACATAGCGCAGATAGGGCCCAAAGTACACGCCATTGGTCGGCATGACCTTGTACACATCGACGCCCGCGCTGGGGGGAGGACCGGAGAAGCCAGCCGTGCTGGGAGCGACGGATGCCGTGACGCTCATGATGCTCTCGGCATACCCGGGGTGAGCCTGAGGGTGGAACATGGGCGAGGCCAGGCCAGCCTTTCCGCCGCCCAGGAGCGGCGAGGCAAGGGGGTTGCCGTATGTCGACGCCGTCGGCGACAGCGGGGCAATATCGTGGTTCAAGGGGGTAGGCCCCTTGGGGAACTCCCACTGCGTGGCCTGCGTCGCCAGATGGATGTAGTAGTACTGGCCCGAGTTTTGGTCCAGATGGGCGATCCAACCCTCAGGCAGCGGAGGCGGCGACTGGGTAGCGGCCAAGAGCGAGGGCGTGTGTGTCAATGCGGGCTGCTGCGCGGGCGCGAGTTTGGTCTCTTGGGCAAAGGCGGGATGGCCAGCATTGTGCGCGGGGATAGCGGCGGCGGCGGCGGCGGCCAAGGCTGGGTCTTGCTTCTGTGGTGTCGGAGAGCTGATCGGGACGGGGCTGGCAATCGGATGAGTGCTCGAGGCGGCGGCGGCAGCAGCCGTGGTGGCGGGCGTGGTGTTTGGCACGCTCGCGCTTGGGTGCGGTTGTGTCGGCCGCTGCTTCTCGTTGGGGTACTTGGAGCCCGCGTTGGGGTTGACGCTGGTGTATGCGGGCGGAGGAGTCGATGCCTGCATGCGTTGAAAGTCCTGCTCGAGCACGCTTACCTGCAGGTTGCCTCCTGCTGGCGCCGCCTGCGAGGCCGGGTTGGGGTTCTGGGGAAGGGTGAAAGCCGGCGTCTGCTGCGGCGGGGTCGGGGTCGACACCACGTCGGCGCCCTGATACACGGTAGGGGGCCCAAACGGCTGCTGGCCGGGGGCTTCGGTGGGCGTCCATGGCCGGGGTTGTGGGGTATGGGCCACCGGAGCCTGGTTGCCATACTGCGCCAGCCTTGACTGCGCGGCTGCGCTCGGAGCCTGGAGGCTGTTGAGGGTCGCGGTGCCCGAGATGCCGGCCGCCGCATACCGTGCCTCGATCCCTCCCCCGGGGATGGTTCCCGGCTCGACGATGGGTGTCTCGGGCGGCGGCGGCGACCCACGGCTGGCCCGGGTTGTCGAGTTGGAGGCGGTCGACGAGAAGCGGCCGATGGGGGCTGCCAGGTTCGCTGCGCCGCCGGGCGGGGGGTAGTAGGGCTTCTGCTGGTAGGCGTTGGAGATCTTGGGCGCAGGGGCGGCCGGGGCCACCGGGGCCACTGGGTTCCTCAGGGGCTTGGCGAAGAGGCCACCAGCGTCGTCGTCGTCACCGCCGGCGGGGCTGATTGGGCTCTGCAAAGGCTTGGGAGCCGTCCCGCGCCGTTCGGCAAGGCCCGTCTTCTTCTCTCCGGTGTTGACCGTTGGCCGGGGAAACGAGTCTTTTTGCGCCGGCGAGCCCGAGGACACGGGGGGCGGGCTGTAGAGCCTGCCAGCCGGGGAGGCGGGCTTGGGCTGGTCATCGGGGTAGGGGAGGCGGCTGGGCTTCGGCTGCGGCTTGGACTGGAGCTTGAGGTCGTCGTCGGGGTAGGGCAGCGGGGCAGCCGAGCTCGATGCGCCGAAGGGGAAGGATGGCAGCGGCGGGAGAGAGGCGATGGCCGGCTTGGATGCCGGAGAGGAAGCCGACCCCGCGGGCGAGGACGACGACGGCGGGGCGGGATATCTGGGCCGGTTCGAAGTCCTATCGCCGGCCGGGCTCTGCGGCTTGAATATCCTCAGCGGCTCGACCGTCGGGCTGTCGCAGTCCTCGGCAGGGCGCGGCCGGCTCATGAAGAGCTCTTCGTCGGGCACGTCGCGCGATCGGGAGCCCATGGTGTCGGAGAGTGGATGACTTGGTTGCAGCTGCGTCGTCGGTGTGTGCCCGAGGGCTCGGGTGTTGGGCGGAGGAGAGAGTTGCTACTCCCGACAAGCAGGTGTTGGAGCCCTCTCTTGCCGAACTTCGAGTGTGGTGTCACCGTCAGCGGCAGAACCCCTCCTTGAAGCGAGCACCCCTGTAAGGCGGGGAGGGGCAGGAATGGAGGGGCAGAAGCTGCGCTTTGCTGTTTGCCAAAAACGGAGAAAGAGATGCCTCGAGAAGACTGCAAAGCGTGCGATCTCGACACAAGCTTCACATGGACTCGGGTCGACTGAAGCTCGAGGGCCAGAATCCAGGCCGCCGCGGACGTCAGGCAGGGCAATATGCGGCCAGATGCGCAGGCCGCGTTGCGACCGGACAGGGGGGGACCAGGGGGCAGCAGGGCGAGGGGCATTGGTGGCGGCACTGGACGGCAGCCCCTCTGTGATTGGCCCCGCAGCCCGGGCGCTTAGCAGGCTTGGAGGCCACAGAGCCAGTGAGGGCGCCCCGGAAGCGCTCGTTCTGCCATTTGCATTGGCCTCGAACCGGCTAGCCCTGGTGACGGTCCCATCTCGTTGGGTTGGGCGGCAGCCAAGCACGCGCGTCGAGGAGATTGAGCCGGAAAAGGGGCGGCACAAAGTGAGGTGTGTTTGTCGGGAGCATTGGATGGAAAGTTGAAGAACAGGGGTGTCGAGTCGCACAAACAGCGGGGCAAATTGATGGCCGCCTGGGATGAAAAAGATGGAGCTCGGGCCAAAGCGGGCCCAGCCGTTGGGTTATTTTCGGCGCCAATTTGCCGAAGGCCGATTTCATGTCTCACATCAACATCCATCCCTCTCTCGATTTCGGGGTCATCACTGGAGGATGGCATTCAAGAAATTGAAGTGACGAGAAATGAACGGTTGGTTACTAAATCAATGGTCAACTAAAAACGAAGGAATTCGAAATGAGACAACGGGTACCTGAGACGACTCAAACGAGAGCAACCCGCCTTCTTCGTCTCTCAAGTCGGGCTCGCCTTCAAGGGATTTCCAGTCTTAGGTACCACATGTTCTTTGTTCCCAGACGGTTTACAGGACTTCTTCTACCTGCCCATCCTGTATCCATCATGTCTGGTAAAAACTGTATGGCCAAAAAAAAAACTGTCACTGACACGCAGCAGCTGTCCTGCCTGTCAGTTTTGTAGCCAGCATTTCAGAGGGAACAAGTCCAATACCTACCTAGGTAGGTAATAAACGATCATAAAGCAGTCTAGATATAGAACCCAACAACTCCTTGCTTGCAATGCTCGTTTCCTCTCCCGCCACCGGTCCCACAAACTACGCCAGTTCCGCCTGACGAGATAGCAACACCCCGCCACTCACACTCACCTCACCAAGCCCTCACCACCACTACTACCACCACCACCCTCCCCACCCCCAAACTCAAAACACCCCCTCCCCAAAAGCCCCCCTCGCCTCCTGCTCCAGCACCCCCCTCCTCACCCTCCTCGCCTTCCACCCCACAAACCCCACCAGCACGACACCCACCCCGAGCCCCAGCACAAGCAACAGCACATTGACCGGCACCGGATCCCCCCCAAACCTCTTCTCAAACAGCCAATCCAACCCCTCCTGCGAGAAATTCAGCACCCCGGACAGCGCAATCACCGTCCCATACACGGTCCCAAACGTCTCAAACCCAAACACCTTCGCGCTATAGTCCGACACGGCGGTGTAATAAAACGGGCGGTACAGCACAAACAGCACCACGTTGGCGTAACCCGCCCACAGCGCGCGGGGGATGATGCCGAGGACGCCGATGGCCGTGGCGAAGAAGACTAGCACGGCGAGGACGGTGGGCGTGGAGGTGCGGTCGAGGATGAGGCCGATGAAGGGGATGGCGAGGATCCCGCCTAATGGCAAAGCGACGTCGAAGAAGTTGTTGAGGGCGACGGCCGCGGCGGGGGAGGCGAGGAGGGATTCGTATTGGGAGCGGATTGTCGCGACGAAGAAGTTTATTCGTGTCATTTGGACGACTGGGCAGAACATTAATGTCAGCCTGTGATGCTATGTGCGGTTGTTGGGTGGGAGGGGAAGGGGGGGTGAGGGGGTATGGAAGGACTTACCGGTAAACAGACAGATAAGAATAAACCACGGCGACCTGATCTGCTTCCACGCCGGGTACCCATGCATGACGCCCCAGACGCCCGAGACCTCGTTGACGTGCTCCTCGCGCTCGGCCTGCTCGTCAGCTTTCGCCGCGCCGAGCACGCTCTGGATGCCCTCAATAACATCAACGCGGTGCTGGCGCTCCTCCTCCTGCAGCAGCGCCGTCTCCTCGTCGACCTGGTCGTACGGCCCGCGGTCCGCCGCCGCCGCTGTCGCGCGGAGCGGCTCCTCGATCTCCTCGACCAGCTCGCCCACCGTCTTGTATGACTGCGCCGGCATGAGCGTGAGCTGCAGCACGATGATGGCGACCGGCACGGCGAGGTAGCCGAGGAAGAAGCGGCGGTGGTCGAAGGCGCCGTCCGTCTTTTGGTAGACGATACGGTAGAGGAGGAACAGCGCGCTCGACGCGTCAAAGGCGCCCGTCAGGAGCGCGAGGATGAAGCCCGAGTTGCGGGGGAAGGCGTTCGACAGCTGGAACGACGAGATGTACGTAAAGGGCCCGCCCAACGCCAGAAACAGATAGCCCAAGAGCAGGCCGTCGAACTCCAGCCGCCTCTCAAACGCCATCAGCAGCGCCCCCGCCGCGAGGAAGAGACTCCCGAGGAGGCCGCAGACCCTGGGACCGTAGTGGTCAAGGATCGCCCCCACCGGCAACGCAGCAACGTTGGTAGCCACGGCGGCGACGGTGAACATCAGGTTCAGGTGCAGATCAACGCATGTGTCCTCGTCGTCGGGCGATTGGTCCGGGGCGGCGCAGAGATGCCGGTATGCCCCTTCGGCCTTTAACACGGGCTTGATGGCGGCATAGCCAAAGACGACGCCGGCGCCGCAGAAGCAGTAGGCGACGCTGGCGGCTACTTGGACTATTCTGGTGTTAGTCACGACTCGCGAGTATTGTAGGATTACTACAATGGCAGGCATGGACTTACGCAGGCGCTTCCACTTGGGCACTTTAAACGCCCCGACAGCGTGCAGCTGGTCAATGGTCGTCGGGGGATCCCATTGTTGCGGGAGGGGGTTGAAGCTGAGCTTGCGGGCGCGCGTCGACGCATCCGAGGCCCTCCTAGAGCGGATGTGTGTGGGGACGGTGGTGAAGGTCTCGATGGACGAGACACGGTGTAACGACATGGCGGCTTTTCGTCAGTGGCAGGCCAAAAGACTGCCAGGTAGGGATCTAGTAGGCAAAAGAGGATGAGAACCAAAAAGGTGAGACTGCAAGATCTCGGTGGGCCGCTGTCACGTCCAGCCGATGGACCAGCATGTGGGTGGGTTTGGTCGACAGGGGCAATAACAAGGTTGGGAGCAGGAACTGCGAACAGCGAGTTGTGTCCAAGAAAGCGGCTGCGGGTTTCCTGCCGCAATTGGCGTGGGGAAGGAATACCTAGCCGCCGGAAGAGAGGTTGAGTACAACCGACAGACTGAAATTCGTGACTACCTATAAGAGCTGGCGGTCGTCGGCCTCAACACCATGACCGAGTTTCCGAGCCATTGCCCCCAAGCGGGGTATCAAGGCAGCATCAACTCTGTGTGTTCACAAGCCTGACCTTGAACGAGTCACTTGACGATGCATCCGAACTTCTCGCGTCTTCTGTGCGTCTCTACCGCCATGGGGCGGGGTGGCAGGGCGCCTGTTCATCGTAACAGTCCGATGAAAAGCGTCTGCTCGATGCCGAGAAGAACGATGATGCAATTGCAGCAATGCGCAGCTGACCTGCCCCGCTGCATAAACGGTTGCTCCCGCCAGGCCCCACTCCGCCGGCGGAGCAGGCGGTCCGGAGTTCGGGACCCACATCGACCGACTCCGGGCTGCGTCCGGGATACCTACTCTGCTTGAAGACGGTTCTTCGGCTGGGAGATGTAACCGGGTATCGTATGGACGGGGTATCTCAACCAAAGCAACAAGCACCGTGTAACGGGAAATGGTCTCTGGTAGCCGTTACCCATTCTCTCGCTGATATGCCCCATTGTGATGACAACCAGCGTCTTGATATTGACCGTTTTATGCCAGCCCGAAACCCATTCATCCGTACATACTCAAAACTCCATATCCTGCCCCAGCCCCTCCTCGTGGATCCTCCTCAACCCGCCGTTCCTCTCCTCATTCTCCTCCTTCAGCCGCGCCTCGACATCGTCCCTAATCGGCCCCAAATCCGGCGGGATGATCATGCTCTGCACGCTGGGCGCGTGCGAGACGAAGCGCAGCTGCTCGTGCACGTGCGCGACAATCTCGCGCAGCCGCTTGTCCGAGTTGCGGTTGTGGCGCGGCTCGTTCATGCTCTGCTCGAGCGTCGGAAACAGCGTGTCGTGGATGAAGTGCTCGCGCCAGGGCGCGTGGTCCGGGATCGTCTCGGGGATGCGCGTGTCGGCGCCGATGGCGATGGACGTCTCGTAGGCCCACGCGCGTGCCACGTTGCGCGGCGTGTAGCCGCCGCCGCCAAACACAATCATGGGCAGGCCCAGGCTTTTGCAGTAGCGCACGCACGCGCCGTGGCCCTGCACGCGCAGGTTGAAGCGGCCCAGCCGGTCGCCCGCGAGCGAGTCGGCGCCGCACTGCAGGGCGATGGCGCTGGGCCGGTAGCGCTCGTTGATGGTGCCGATGATGCTCTCAAAGAGCGCTTCGTACTGCTCGTCGGTGATGCCGTCCTGTAGCGGCACGTTGATGGCGTGGTGCGCGCCCGGGTTGTTCTCGCTCTTGGGCCCGTTGTCCTCGAGCGCGCCCGTGCCGGGGAAGAAGGTCTCCGGGTGGTACTTGTGGAACGAGACGGTCATGACGCGGTCGGTCGAGAAGAAGGCCTCCTCGACGCCGTCGCCGTGGTGCACATCGATGTCGATGTACAGCACGCGCGGGAAGGTGCGTAGTAGCTGGAGGATGGCGAGCACGATGTCGTTGATGTAGCAGAAGCCCGACGCCTCGTAGCGCTTGGCGTGGTGCAACCCGCCGCCCCAGGCGATGGCGATGTCGGACTGGTTGCTGCTGATCTTGCGCGCGGCGTCGAGCGAGCAGCCCGCCGACATGGAGCAGTAGTTATAGAGCCCGTGGAAGAGCGGGCAGTCACTCCCGCCAAGGTTGTACTTAACCTCCTTGTCGGGGTTCTCAATGTCCCGCGGCTGGTCCTCGGGGGCTGCCGTACTAAGGTAGTCGAGGTAGTCGCTGGAGTGGAACGCGTTGAGCTCCTCGTACGTGGCCTCGCGCGTCACATAGTTGTCCATGGCAAAGGGCATCCCATACGCCGTGACCAGGCTCTTGGTCAGCGTCAGGCGCCACGGCTTCATGGGGTGTGTCTGGCCAAAGTGGTGCTTCTCCATCTCGGGCGTCGCGTGGTACGAGACGGTGTAGCCCTTGGGCCGGACGATGCCGTACTCCTGGGCGGCAAACTTCATCTTGTTGAAGAAGATGGCATTCTCGCGGTCGTCGGCCTTGCCGAGCGGGAGGGCGTACTCCTCGACCACGGGGTCATCGGCCTCGATGTTGTGGGGGAGATAGTTTGGCTTGGGGGGCCTGTAGCGGTAGGCCGCGGCATCCATGGCCGCATTTGGTATGGGGTTAGGTCAGTGTGTCCGATGAGTGACAAGCACTGGCAGCTGTCGAAGACGTTGGTTTGGACGAGTCCCGATCCGAAGAAGCTGTGTGGAGCGGGGGAGGCCGGGAGGTGGACGCAGTTGGCCTCACAGAAATTTTGACTGCAGGTAAGTATTTGGAAGTAAAGGCAGCGATGAAGTTCGAAATAGATTCAGCGCATCCGTAAATGATGATACCTCTTCACTGCGACACCTCAGATCGACGATGGGTCCCGGTTGTTGCGGTTGTTGCGGTTGCATGGATTTGCATCTCGAATCGAAGATGCAGTCAAAGGTGCAGTGGACTGCGTGGCGATCGATCCCTGCCCTTGCAGGCTGCCAGCCTGCATCCGGTTAGCGCCATGCCCCCCCTGCACGCGGCTTCCACAAAGCCCGGCCCCGCCGAGATTCCCGGGGCGTTGATTGGGGAGGCTGAGAACCGAACTTCTTCCGCTGTGAAACAAACGCGAGTTTTGGCACAGGAAAAGCCGTTCTTGCTTGCTCTCCACAAGAATCTGGCCTCGCCTTCCCAGCTCGATTCTCATCAATTTCGCGCCGGCTCTTGGGCGACAGGGGTGTGTGCTAGCCGGGGATTCAAAAATCTCCCCTTTCGACAGGTGAGCCGGTGGATTTCTCCTCTGTGAACCACACTGCATCTCCACGGCATTCTGAGCAGAGCCGGGCCGCCCTGCGTCATCCCCATCTGGCCTCGTTCCACCCGCTTCTCGCTGCGCGTGCTCCAGCCTATCCGGCGGTGCTTTTCAATATAACATTTCGCGGCATTTTCTCTCAGCCAGTGTTTACCAACCTGCTGTTTCTTACGGTTGGACCCTTTTTTTCAGGCTCAACTTCTCTACAGCGGCCTCTCGTTGTCTTTGGGTCGGGTTGGCGTTGGAGCGGGGCAGTCCCGTCTCTGTCACAAGCCTCCGTCCAGCTTCAAGTTCCGAACCGGTGCCACGCAGGCAGGACATGCGCCGTACGGCGGGTTAACAGCCATGCCTAGAGACGATCTATCCATCGACTTCGTCAGGAAGATGCCGCCTGTCGAGTCGCTCGATGCGGCACTGATCCTCGACGAGTGGTTCAACAGGACCCAGAACTTCCCCGACGAGCTGCGCTTCCTCCAGGAGGAGGTCGCAGACAAGGACCGCCAGTATGACAAGCTGGTGCGCGAGATCGACGAGCGGGATGGGCGCATACAGAAGTGGATCAAGGCCCACGGCAGCCACCATCCAAACCCCAAGGAGGAGGAATACCGGGCCACCATCAGAAAGAACTTTGCACTCGCAGAGCAGCTGTCGAACGAGAAGATCGCCTTGACCCAGAAACTGCACCAGAATATGGACAAGCACATCCGCCAGCTCGACATGCAACTCAAAATGCTCTTCGACCGCGGCGAGCCCGGCTTCACCGACCCCGACGAGCTTCCCTCTCTCCTGCGCGCGAGCGCCGCGAACACCACGAACGGGGCAGCCGGCCCCCGAGGCGCGAATGTCGCGAATCCCGCCGCATCAGCGCTCAACAACATGGCAACTGGCGCGCAGGCCCGGGCAGCCAACGCCCAGGTCCGCAACGCCCAGGTCCGCAACGCCCAGGCACAGCAACACGGCTCGGCGTCCGCGCCAGCCACCCCAGCCGCGAGCATGATCATGAACCGCCAGGCGCGCGAGAGCTCAGCCGGCCCTGCCACCAAGCGCATGCCCCGGTCGAACAGCGGCCTGGGCACCCTCCCCGCGACATCCAGCGGGCTCGCCCGCCACTCCTCCCTCGGGCCAGGCACACCCAAGGGCCAAACAACCCCCGGCGTCCAGCGCGCCGGTAGCGCCGGCCCGCGCGCCACATCCAAGGGCGCACTCGCCGGCGGCGTCCGCAAGGCCGGCACCCCCTCCAGCACAGCCGGCCGTAAGAAGGGCACCCCGGGGGCGGGCACCCACAAGTCCGGCCTGTCCCGCGTCAAGCGCGCCGCCAAGAACTCGCCCTCCTCGGCCGCCGAAAGCGAGCTCTCCGATGCCGACTCGGCCAGCGACGACGAAAGCGACACGCGCACCGGCGGCCGCGGCACCCCAGCCGCCTCCTTCTCCCGCTCCGCCTCCAACCAAACCACCCAGCCCCCCTCAGCAGGCGGCGGCGGCGGCGGCCGCGGCCGCGACTCCAGCAACCACAATCACCCGCACCACCGCACCCCCCCCGGAGCCACCAACTATCCCCATCCCGAGCGAAGCGGCACCACACGGCCCAGCCCACACCCGCGCAGCGGCGGCGGCGAGGCTGCTTCCGCGGGGACAAACAACGACGACATGATGGACGTGGACGACGACGAAGCGGGCGACGACCGCAAGTACTGCTCGTGCCAGAACGTCAGCTTCGGCAACATGGTGGCGTGCGACAACGACGAGTGCCCCTACGAGTGGTTCCACTGGGGCTGCGTCGGGCTCAAGAGCGAGCCCAACGGCACGTGGTACTGCCCCGAGTGTAGTGAGAAGTTGCGGCGGAAGGCGGGGTAGGTAGTTGATAACACGGGTTGAATGGGTTAACACGGGTTGGGTGGATGGGTTGGGGTGCGGCGTTGTGGGTGTTTCTTTACATTGCGTGGTATGGGCGGTTGGTTATGGGGGGGTTATAGGAGTTGTGGGTTGGCTAGGTATATGGCATTGGGGTGTCGGGTGTCGTCGACAGCGACAGGCGTAACCGGCCGAGATGGGTCCATCTTTGGGCTTCGGGTCGTGTACCGTTTGGCGGGCGACACATGGGTCTCACTGTCTAGGTTGGAGTTACATAGGTCTTGGTTATTAGGGGCGTTGATATGAGTGTCAGCGGGTCCCATGATTTCGTCTGAACCTGTCCCCTAAAAGGGTATCCTCGGTGATGTGTTACGTCTCGAGAAACATCAGATCAACCAACCCCTCCCTTTATTCAGGCCACGGATGACTCTATTTTCCAGAGCGGGGTCATATCAGACGGAATCATTTCCCCCACGCCTTCAACACGACTCCCTGTTGAGAAATCACAGTTACAGTCACCAATGGAGATTCTTAAAATGTCTCAATTACAGAACGTCTATCGGTGGTAGGTGGGAGGTGGTAGGTAACGCGCCTCGTAAAAGGCTGCGCGCTGCTTCTCTCGATGCATGCCATACCACGTCACAATAACCACCCCTTTTCCCTCCTTCAAAAGCATATGCAAAGGTCGCCATATTATAACTGGTTTCGGGCCCAAAGTAGAACGAACATAAACACGTCCTAATACCCCCTTCCAAAAAAACCAACGCTACGCTGACAGAGAGCCGCTTAATGCTCGAGCAGGCGCAAGCTGCCCTGGACGACGACGTTCTCGAGGATGGATCCGGGCGGGATGTCGATGGTCTGGCCCTCGGTCGCGACAATGATGACGGTGCCCTTGAGGGTGACGCCGCGGCCGAGGTTGACGGCGCCCGTGATGGTCAGGTGGTCGAGCTCGATGATCTTGGGGATGCTGGGGATGCGCTTCTGGAAGTCGGACACCTTCTTGAAGTCGCCGCCGAGCTTGATGAGCGGGGCGTCGCCGAAGCGGTTGGCGCTCATCTGCAGCTGGCCGTGCTTAACAGTGTACAGATCCGACTTGACGAGCATCAGGTCCGAGCACGTCTTGACGGGCAGGAAGCGGCGGCGGGGGACGTTGACGCCGTGGGCGTTCTTGAAGTGCTTGATGGCGGCGCCGACGGCCGTCTCGAGCTGCAGGATGCTGATGTCGGACTCGCCCTTCTTGTCGCCGGGGATGGTCTTGCCGTTGGGGATGATCTCCATCTCGAGCTCGTCGTTCTCGACGACGCGCTTGATGGCCTTGAGGTTCATCCAGATGTTGTTGGTGTTGAAGTACTTGAACTTCTTGATCGACTTGAACTCGTTGACGTGCTCCTTGGGGACCTGGGCGATCTCGAGCAGGCGCACGCTGCCCTCGTAGTCGATGATGGTGCCGCCCTTGACGTCGGCCTTGGTCTTGTTGGTCAGCTCCATGACGTACTCGGCCTCGCTCTCCACCATGTGCTGGAGGATGCGGAGGTCGACCACGGCGCCGAGGTTGTCGGCGTTGGAGAGGAAGATGATCTCGATGCCGCGGGCGAGGAGCTTGTCCAGGATGCCCGAGTTGTACAGCGACTCGAACACGTCGCCGTGGCCGGGCGGGTACCAGTCGTGGACGGCCGAGTCGACCGACTTGGGCACCGGGAGGAGCGAGTCCTTGTAGATCCTGGGGTACCGCGACTGGTTGAAGGTGAGCACGTCCACGTTGTGGCCCTCGTACTTCTTGATGATGGCGGCCGTGTCCTCGTCCGTGTTGAACGAGTTCATGAGGATGATGGGCACGTTGGAGCCGTATGTGCGGTTGAGGTACTCGACTTGGCGGACCGACATGTCGAGGAAGGACATGTTGTCGCGGACTTCGATGACCGACTTGGGGCCGACGCAGCCCATCGAGGTACCCAGACCGCCGTTGAGCTTCAGCACCGCCAGCTTGTTGAGGAAGTTAACCGACTCGGAGTTGGCGAGGTCTTCGTAGTCGACCACCTGGCCCTCGGCAGGGGGCGCAATGCGGTCCCACGAACTGCAGCAAGCGTCTGTCAGCCCACGCCCGGCGCTGGTTGCACGGGGGCACTTACACTTCGTTGCCCTTAGCCTTGTCGTTCAGGTACCGGCGGAAGAGCGAGAAGAAGTTGTCCATCTCGGTCTCGAACAGCTGTATCGCCCGTTAGACCCCTGTCTTGCCCCGCCCGTCGTATCTGCCGCGACTTGCCTTCTTCTGCTCCGGGTCCTTCACCGTCTCGGCCAGGTTCGTGAGCGCATTGCGCATCTGGGCGGCCGCGATGTTGGTCGAGGTGTTCTCGAAAGCCTGGAGCGCGTCTGGTTAGTCTGACGTCATTGCTCTCAAAGTGCCAGTCAGGAGAGGTGAGAATCAACATCAACATCCATCGTCACCGCCTGCGGTTTGTCGTTTCCGTCTCTTGTCATATCCGTTCAGGAGAGGGAGGAGAGGGGGTCCATCCAAACAAGCATGCCGGATCGTGGAGCTCAGGGCTGGTTGCCGGAGTCCCAGCGTCTTTGAGTTGCATGCAAGATTGCAGGATTGCAACAAAAGACGCCGTATCGGCCCGTTGCTGGGCCACCACACCTCATTGACCCCTTTGAGGGGTCTGGTGGCGCCCCCGTCTCGAATCCAGCACGGAGTCTCGTTCCGAACAGGCAATGCAAGGAGCTCAGCCACCTTGTCCGTGTCACCGAGACAGCGTGGCCCTCGCTTCTGCGTTCCTCCGTTGCTCGACAGGCCAGGAGATGTGTTGGAATGGCAGAGGGCATTGTCCTCCCGTTGACTTCCCCGCAAACGAGTGTCCGAAAAGGGGCGCTGGAATAGAACTCACCATGTGGGATCTTGTCTTGCCATGATGCCTCTTGGCGAACTCGGCCTCGTCGCCGTTCCCGGGCTTGAGGTGGGTGGGCAGGGCACTCTTAATTGCTTGCGCCGCCATTTCTGCTGTGTGATTTGGAGAGTGGGCTGTCGCGAGGCTGGAAGGATGAAGACGGAGTTGAAAATGAAGTTCGGGCCCGATCAACGGCAAGCGACAAAGCTCGAGTTTCGTAGCACTCGAGTTCGTGAGACGAGTCTGGAGATGACGAGCGTGAAGCGAGAAGGCGCTGTTTGACAGGATTAATTAGCCGATTGACGTAATGAGGGCCGAAGTGGGATCGACGATTCGACTGGATCAACCCCTCCTGCCTGCGGTGGAACTGCGAAGGGGGCAGTGATTTGGCAGAGCTTCGAGTGCGGGGCTGTTTGTTGTTTGGACTTTGGAGGGGAAGCTCCTGTACAGCTTGGCAATAACTACTCACAATTCCTGCCAATGTTGGCGGTGCGACTGGTCACTGCTGGTGGTCAATCGGTCGGGAGGGTCAGAGGCAGGACACAGAGAGCAAGACTCGCGAGAAATCGGGAGGGAAGGACGGCGAAGGCGAGGGAAAGGCGGTCGGGGAGCCCAAGAGGTGCCCGCCCCTGGGAATTGGATGCTTTTTATCGCTTTCCCCCGATCGCCAGAGCTCCCCTTTGCCGTCGTGTTAGTGGATCAGGTATTTCGGTTGCCGCTTGTCAAACCAGGATCAGTCACAGCAGCTGGTCTTTGGTGGCGCAGGAGCCCGGAATACGATCCCGTTGCGACCATGGTTCAACCGGCCAAGATGAGGTTTCCAGGGCACACTTCGTCCTGGTGTTCTATTGTCGGTGGTATCCTTGTGTGTTCGAGGCCGCTTGCCAAGGGGCGGCTGTGACTCGGAGACGGACGATGAAGAGTGGACGGAACCACCTTGCAACATCGGGGTTGACTGTTTCTCCCGGCATGTGTGTGCATGGGCAACTTGCGGCAGCATGGGAGTTCCAGATTGCTTCCTTCGCCCGAGCCTCCCCGTTGTGCCGCTGGGCATGAGCATCGTGGATGGGCCGAGACTTGGGGCGCTAACAGATGCGCCAACAACCCCTCCAAGCGCGGCCCAGCACCAAGGTGGGAGACCCCCTGTCTGATAAAACCCGAAAGGCTAATGCACTCAGCCCAACGGGAGCTAAACTTGGTGATGGCTCGCCATCATCACCCAAGATCCACCACCCATCAACCGGGAAATTTGGTGTCTCCTTTGGGAGCAGGGCGCTTCAATAATTCGGCATGAAAGAGCCGCTTTGCGTTGAGTTGTGATAGGGTGCCACGGTGCCACCACATCCAGCTGTGTTCGGGTTTTTCTGCGGTCGCTGCCTGCAGTGAGGCACCAACTGAACCAAGCCTGAGTGGCAAGCCCGTTGGATGCTGGCGGCGGGGGCTCCTCGGCCCTTCAAAGTTCTTAGCCAAGACGCAGAGCGGCAAAACAAAACAGCAAACCTCGCATCGACGTTGTATTTCAAGAAAATATCTCATGTCTTGTTGCCTCCGGGCCTTGGTCCCCTTTGCCGAGCTCCACCTCGCTTTGATTGATGCACCCACGCAGAGGATGAGGGTTGCCAGCAGGCCCAGCACCGCCTCTGCGATCGGTCCGCCGATGTCCGCCGATGTCCGCCGATGTCCGCCGATGCTCTGCATTCATTGCATTGCAGCCGCAGCGCCGGACCGCCAGTTCAAGTGAGCTGACCCACGTGGGGACGGCAGGGGAGGTGTTTTGTCTTTTGTCCAAGGAGGAGTTGACGATTGGCGGTTGATGAGACAACTGCAGGCGCTCGGCACCTCCCGGGACACCTCAAACGCTGAGCCGCATTCTCCCGGTCCCGTTGTCGACAACCTTGGAACTCGATAGCAACCAAGCTACTTTCCAGGTTGCTCTTTGGACCAGCCTTCTGTCTTGGCCTTTGGGTCCATCATGTAGCTGCTGAACTTGGGAAGCAATAGTTTGCCAACAAACGGCTTCGCATCACCCCAGCTGTGAAGTCGAGGTGGAAGATTGCCGAAACTTGCCAGGGTCCCCTCGCGAAGACGGCCGTTCTCGGATTGGCCGAGTGACGCGGCCCCACTCGGGCCGAGACCGTCCATCACCCCCATCGCCGGGCTGTTCAAGTCGGTGAAGCTCCTCCTTGGTCGTCTGTCGTCGACGTTGACGTTGGTATCCTCACGCATCATACATAGCGCCAAGTCGTGCATTGCATTGCAGATGCAAACGCATGTCTTGACCCAAACCCCTGCCTGCATCACCAAACCTTCGGACGGCCATCAACAGCAACCAACAACCCCTGACTGAGCTCTCGATCCGGGGCTGGCCCACCGTTGAATACGATAGATATTACATCAATTCTCCAGACCGATGGGCAGTACTCAAAATCTGCCGTACTGGCAGGTGAACATCCCCGAGCACCTGAGAACCGCCGAATGCCCCGACTTCCTCCGCAGCCTCTCCGACAAAGACCGCGGCATCATCAGTACGCCGGACAGCGAGTATGAAATGGACTCGTGGCCCGTGGTGCGGGAGAAGGTAGCGCAGAACCGGCTCGAGCTGTTCCAGCGCGTCCCATCCGACCTCCGCCGCTATCTGGGGTTTGTCTGGAAGCTCAAACAGGACTACGGCAGTGTCATGAACTTTATTCTTTCACAGAGATTGCAATGGACGCTGCCAATCACGCCGAGGGGCCGGCCATTCGAGCTAGACGACGACATCAAGGTGCTGAGGAATGACTGGCCGTATGGCATCGACAAGCGCATCGTCCATCTCGTCGTCTGGACCAAGTTTGCCCTCGAGGAAGACGCGGCAACGGGGGACTTGACTGACACGGCACGGGCCGAGATCGATGCCTATGTGCGCAAGGCGTTCTCAAAGATGCCCCCGGATCATGTTGGTCGCGGTTCTCGTGTGGCTGCGTTGTGATGCTGACGGACAACAGGTCATCTGGTTCAAGAACTGGGCCTCGCTCAAGTCTGTAAAATCCGTGGAGCATTTCCACGTAATGCTGTTTGATCCAGCCATGGAATTCGTCAATGAGATAACAAACGGCGATGTCCCTCTGTGCGAGAGGGAGTGACTCAGCGTCCTGGATTTGAGGGGTAGACGCTCAACAGCTGAATAGACACTAGACAGCAGCACAAAACTGCATCACCAGGGCTAGGATGTGCTCGCCGCTCTCTGTCTTTCGAGAGACTTCCGCGTCGCCCTGACCTCCACGATGGGGCAGTCCGCCATGGGGACTGCGGTGGGCTTCTCCATGCGGATGCAGACCTGCCAATGCTCCTCCGACCAGCCCGAACTCAGAACCGTCTCTGCCAGATGGGCACCCAGGGCCTCGAGAGTCTCAAAAGACGACTTCTCCATAGCCTAGCACAGTGTCAGCAGCACTCTAAACAACGCACGGTAGAACGCAACCCATAAACTCACCTCGACCACATCGCGCTCAATCTCGATATACACATCCTCGCCCCTCGTAAACCCCTCCACCGTAACCGTCGCGACAACAAACTGCTTCGCCAGCCGCTCGTTCGCATTCACCCCAACCAGCGTCGGCACTCTCAGCCTGCTGACCTCGAGCGCCAGTGCCCTCCCCTCCATCCGTCCCTCCCCCGTCGCAGCAGCATCAAACACGGCGCTGGCCGTCAACCTGACCCCATCCCCGAGAAGCGACGCCTTGGGCAGCGCCACCGTGACAGACAGCAGCCGCACCCTGCCCACATCCACCAGAAACGCCGCCCCCTCCTCATCTTCCTTTTGCCCAGTCCCAGCCCCAAACCGTGACCCATCCAATTCCAACCCCGTCAGGTCCCGCCACACCCGTCCCAGCACATCCCCCACGCTCCTCTCCTGGGAGTCACTTTCACTCTCCAAGCGGGCCACACTCCCCAAAACAGCCTTGCTCAACGTCCCGTAGTGCACCGTATCCGCGCCCAGCCTGTCCGTGACAGACGCCGCCGCAAAGGGGGAGTGGAACGCGACCTCGGCCGAGAGCAGGCACGGCTGCGGCTTGCGCGCGCGGTTCCACGCGTCGTGGCCGCCCGCGTGCTGGAGGGTCGTGGAGAGGTTGCGGATGGAGACCGTTGCCGGGGGGTCGGGGGCGAGGGCGCGGAGGCGGGGGTGGGTTAGCAGCGGAGCTGGGGGGGCGGGCATTTTTATTTGTATGGGTTGGTTGGGCTGGGGGTTGGGGGGTGGTTGAGGTGGTGGGTGGTAGGTGGTGACGTTGGTGGTGAGTGTTAGGAGAGGAGGTGGTGGTTGAGGAGAGCTGGGAGAGCTTCCAGGTTGAGCTTGAGTTGAGCTTGAGCTTGCTTGTGCAGTTTGACTTTTGAGAGTTGCGAGGGGAGGTGTGACGCAAGGTTGGCGTTCCACAAAAGCAAAACCAAAATATGTTTGCCGCGGAAATGGTCTCAGAAGAGTAAGTAAATCCGCGTACGAGAATAGAAGGGTGGGTGGATTGTTTCGCACGGTGAACACGGCCGTCTAGGTAGTAAAGATGCTGTTCAGATGATGTTCAATGAGGGTGGGGATTCGAGGACCAGGCGTAATGGGGCCGAGTGAGCAGGGTTAGGGTTATCCGTGAAGTCATTCTTTCAGGGGCTACAGTTGAGAAGTTGGCAGAAACTAGCTGTTCGTTCCTTATCTGACCTCTATATGTTTGATCCAGCCCTGTCACTTTTCAAACCCCGTGTTCTCTACTCCAGGGACTCATGGGAGCGCAGTGTTTTACCAACCACTCAGTAGTATACTTGAGAGAACCGGAGAGAATATACGTAAGACAGCCTGTTCAATTCCCCGGTTTGTTTCTTGAGTGGAATTACATACTTGAACTGCTAACTGCAATGATGCATGTCGGATACAAACACGAGCTCCCCAACTGAACCAAATCTTGTGAAAAAGGGGCTGAAAAACATGGTCATGTTTCTGAAAGCTCGCTGCGGTTGAATAGAAGTGCTAAGCGTAAACCTCACAGAGGTAAGGGAGCTAGTATAGGGAGTAGTTGGTATATTGTGCTTACCTGTAGCGAGGTGTCACCATGGTCAGCAGACCCGAGTCAATAAGAGTCTGGCTCTAATTACCGCCGTGATTGCCTTGATCCTAGGCCAACGCGGCAAAGAAATGAAACACTCAATAAATGCCAGTAGTAGAGCACACTGTGAAAGCTAAAGAAAAAAAGACCTCTGGGATGTCTGAACCGGATTTGAGCTCAACTCCGCGACCAGCTCGAAAATAATGGCTCACTAAGTGAGTCGAGTCTGGCAACCGAGACTCATCATGATCGGTTCCTAGGCAAGTGGCGAAGTACGCAAGAGGGGCCAGTTGGCTGGTAAAATTATGTTCCGTCAATACTGGTGTCGCGCATAGTAGACGAGAGGATTTGAGTTCCCGGGGAACGCGGTGCTCAAGCATTTATGGTTGGAGGATATTCTGGTCATGGGACTGAAGAGGTTAGGGCTGTTTACACACACCACCTCAATAGCATTGAGCCAAAGCGTGTCATTCGACACTAGGATGTCAAATAATCCTCGTAGTGTTGGGTACTCCTCCCTCACTAATGTCTGTTATTGTTTCTCTCACTCGGGTTCTCCCCCCTGAAGGCGAGCACTGTCATCTAAATGTTTTTAGTAGAACTACCGATATGGCCTGGCGAAGTGCCATACATTCTCATCTAATTCCTTTTTATTCCCAATAAACCATATGGAGCACGAGAAGTGTGTGGGCTGGTCAAGTGAAGAGATGACGTGTGTTAGACTAGTAGAGGGCCCATCACAGGGGCAACAATGGTTTGCGACTGCGCATTCTCTGTCCCGTTTTGAGGGGCCGAATTTCTGTTTAGGAGTTTGGGTTATAAGTGTATCTCGTTGAAACTGTATGACACAGCAGGCCCTAAAGTAGGTTCATGGCCGTTCACGGTGTGCTTGTTGACCATCTGCTTCGAATGTTCGCATGTTCGCATGTTCGCATGTCGTCGACGGGTATAAGTGCAGGCCAGACGACGTTCGTGGCCCCTGAAGCACCTCATTGGCGGAAATCGGGTATCTTCTGGTGACGAAGTGAATGTCCGCATCTGGAAGATGCTCCATGCCGAGCCCAACTCCCCGCGGGGGATTGTTTCATGGAAGGATGTCAGTGGAGCGTTGCCAGTGGAGCGCTTGCTTGGCCGATCCTTGGCCGTTGGACAACGAACAACTCCACCAACAGAACGGTATATGGTGGCCGTCATCCGTCTTAGATGGACTCGGCCCGTTGCCCATCGTACAGCCGGCTCGCTACTGGTGCCGACGGCGAAGCGAGGCGGGAGTCGCGAGAGGAATGGACTTCAGCCGCCGGTGTCTGACGCCTGCGGCCGTAATTTGTAAATAAAAAAGGAAAACCCGGGCAGACGTCATGCGTGCGGCTCCCCGAGCAGAGGGCATTGTTCCTGCATTCGGCACGCAGATTGCGGCGGCTCGCGCGTGCAATCAATCGCCTGCCCCTTTGAGCCATGGGAGCCGCCGCCTGATATTGGGTGCGCCTCTGTGCCCCGGTTTCAGGTTTTCGAACCGCCTCATGTAGACGCCGATCTGAGCTAAACCGGTCGACTCGGCAGATGGCCTCCGGGAACCCGCAATCTGCCTATATGCGTCAGGCAATCAGAGCCGCAATGCATCGGGCGGTGCCCTGGGACCGGGTTTCCCTTCCCAACATGTTTGGTGATCGACAGTGTAAGTCGATGTTTGGAGCATGAAGCCCATTGCTGACGAACCCCCCCCTTTCGGGCCCCCGTCAGGCGACCGAGAGGCCGGGAGATCGTCCCGTGTCGACCCCCCGGCGCAACACCGTCCGGCGCTGCAAGCGACGTGGACCTTCGGCGGCAGGTTGATTGCAGGAGAGTCGATGGGCTCTCAACGCCGTTATGCCCGTGATGCCGGTAATGCCGCGCGTTGTGAGCGTGGCAACGAATAGGGGATGTCGGGATGTGACTCTACAACCCCTGTTCGGTGCCGTTCCCCAGCTTCCGTGGTTCAACACAGCAGGAAGGGGGACGATCCGGGGAAAGGCTTGCCTATCCTGACTCTGCCGGGTCTGTATAAAGAGGAGGGATCTGCCTGGCCGTTGAAGTCGAAAGAAGAGAGAAGCATCTGCAGCGCTTCAGTCACTCCTTCTCAACAGTCCATCCACAGCCCGCAGCCATGTATCGCCAGGTAGCAACCGCGCTCTCCTTCGCCAGCCTCGTGCTCGGCCAGCAAGTCGGCACCCTCACGGCCGAGAAGCACCCCTCGCTCCCCATCGAGGTGTGCACGGCCCCCGGCGCCTGCACCAAGGAGGACACGACCGTGGTCCTTGACGTAAGTCATGTCGAACTCCAAAAAAGTTACCCCCTGACCACTGACCTCGACCTAGTCCAACTGGCGCTGGACACACGTCACTGACGGCTACTCCAACTGCTACACTGGCAACTCATGGGACGCCACGGCGTGCCCCGACGGCAAGACATGCGCGGCCAACTGCGCCCTCGACGGCGCCGAGTACGAGACGACGTACGGCATCTCGACCCCCTCGGCCGGCGCGCTGCGGCTCAACTTTGTCACCAAGAACGGCGACGGCACCAACGTCGGCTCGCGTGTGTACCTGATGGCCGGCGAGGAGAAGTACCGCCTGTTCAACCTGCTCAACAAGGAGTTCACCATGGACGTCGACGTGTCCAAGCTCCCCTGCGGCCTGAACGGCGCCGTCTACTTCAGCGAGATGGACGAGGACGGCGGCCTGTCGCGCTTCGAGGGCAACAAGGCCGGTGCCAAGTACGGCACTGGGTACTGCGACAGCCAGTGCCCGCAAGACATCAAGTTCATCAACGGCGAGGTAAGCCACTGCTACTGTAACTCTGATGACCGTGATCCAGTTTGCTGACATGTGCCAACAGGCCAACGTCGAGGGCTGGGGCGGCACCGACGGCAACTCGGGTGCCGGCAAGTACGGCACTTGCTGCGCCGAGATGGACATCTGGGAGGCCAACCTCGATGCCACCGCCTACACTCCCCACCCGTGCAAGGTCACCGAGCAGACCCGGTGCGAGACTGAGGAGGACTGCGGCGCCGGCGATAACCGGTACGCCGGCCAGTGCGACAAGGGTGAGTACCTACTACTGAGATCCACCCCCTGAAAACACGACGAGGTGAACACACCATACTGACAACACACAGACGGCTGCGACTTCAACAGCTTCCGCATGGGCGACAAGGAGTTCTACGGCCCGGAGAAGACGGTCGACACGTCCAAGCCCTTCACGCTCGTGACGCAGTTCGTCACCGAGGACGGCACCGACACGGGCGCGCTCAAGAGCATCCACCGCTTCTACGTGCAGGACGGCAAGGTGATCCCCAACTCCATGACGGTCGTCGAGGGCGTCGACGCCGTCAACAACATCAGCGACGAGTACTGCGCGCAGCAAAAGACGGCGTTCGGCGACAACAACTACTTCAAGACCGTCGGCGGCTTGGCGGCCATGGGCAAGTCGCTCGAGAAGATGGTGCTCGTCCTCTCCATCTGGGACGACCACGCCGTCTCCATGAACTGGCTCGACAGCAACTACCCCACCGACGCCGACCCGACCAAGCCCGGCGTTGCCCGCGGCCGCTGCGACCCCGAGGCCGGCCTCCCCGAGACGGTCGAGGCCGCCCACCCGGATGCCTACGTCATCTACTCCAACATCAAGGTCGGCGCCATCAACTCGACCTTCACCGCCGCTTAGACGGATGGAGATGGCTGTTGGGCTTTGAGGTTTTAGATTCAGGTACATACTACTAGTAGATGCGGGCATGTACATAGAGCACTTTGCATAGAGGTGGCTGGACTAGGGATAGGGGGTGGAATAGATTTTGACCATGATTTTTACTGGGCGTCCCTGCCATATGCCATACTGTCTCTGTGGAAAGTCGGAGCCTTAGGTTTGTTACCACGGTGCATCTGAAGCTCGGGATTGACGATCAGCGGTGGGTACTTCAAAGCTCTATGAATACATATAGCATGAGTTTGAAGGCATACAAAATGCATAGTAACAACCACAAGGTTCGTATCACTATAAGCTACACCTAGCCTCTCCTTACAAAGACTCTAGGTACGACAATGCTATAGCCACCCTGCGACGCTAGCAGTTACGGATGACGAGGACGAGGACGAGAACGAGATTAGCAAGGCGAATGACGGTCAGTATGACAGTGAGGACGACAACTACAACGACAACTACAACGACAACTACAACGACAACTACAACGACAACTACAACTACAACGACAACTACAACGACAACTACAACGACAACTAAAATTATGACGGAAAGGATAGCATCTACAACGATAATGAAAAGGGTAATGGAAAAGATAATGGAAAGGACAATGGAAACGACAACTACTAAAGCGACAATCTAGTCCTCCATATATCTGTCGTCGTCGAGGTCTTCGTCTGTGCCGATTTCCAGTTCTTCATGTGCCCACTTAACGAGCGCAAGAAGGTGGCGCACAACCATCTCCCTCCCCGTTTTGGTGCCAATGTCGAACCATTCGGACGATTTCACTACCAAGTGCAGGCCTTCCAGCGAGCCGTCGTTTGCCGCCGAAAGAGAGTCAACCCTCCGCAAGTACGATGGCGCCGAGGGTTCGAAGGAAAAGAAGCGAAGATAGTGCTTCGTAGCCTGGATCGTTGTGACGCTATATAGGTACCATGCTGTTAGTACGTGGGTCATCGCGTTAAGCCGAGAGTGTTTAGATGGAACTTGCCTGGTACGTGAGACGAGCTTGTGCTTCAGGCTGTCGAGACGTGTCAGGAGGGCTTGTCCAACCATCTGAGCCAACAGCCCGTCCGAGACGGTCGGCCTTCCCTCTTCGATGGCCTGGAAACTCCGCTTTGCTTCCACCAACGCCACGCCCAGAGACTCGTCGCCCGGCTGAAACATGCGCACACCGCCGTCGTCGATGGCCTGTATGCTAGCAGTGCTGGCTGGCCCCGTCCGGAGCTGGTAGCTCGCCGAGCTTCTCTCGTCGTGAAACTCGAGAGTCGGCGTGCTGTCCCCCTGGCTGTAGTTCAGCACGAAGCGAACGAAGCAGCTTGCGAGCCGAAGCGTGAGGTCCTCGACGGCAGGGACCTGTGGGTTCTCGGTGTACCCAACACTGCTGGTAGCGCTTGAGGATGTGGTGGGTCGGTTGAGCGGGGAGCTACCGAACTGAACGCTGTCGGGAGGGACGACATCGCCGAAGTCCGGTTGATGCCGCTCCCGGACGGGGCGGCCCGAGTCTTGCGGGGGATCGTCCGAGCCGCGGGTGCTCTGCGGCCGCAGGAGTGCGCCGAGGGCGGCCCAGACACTCCCAAGGCTGTCCGGGCTGTAGGATCGAACGATTTGGGGCTCGGACAGGCTAGACAGGGCTTGATTGCCCTCCGCTGGGCCGTGGATAAGCGCCTGAAGACGAGCATCGAGTGCCAGTGACTTCTTCTCCTTTGACGGGAGGTAGGGCTCGAGGACAGGGAGGTTCGCCGTGGATTTCGCACAGAGTACCCGAAGTGCGAAGAGGTGTTCACGGCCCCAGGAACTGACCGGGACAGGGGCTTCTCCGACTGCGCCTTCTGCTTGAAGGTGCTCGGGTTTTGAACCGAGTCAAAGTATGACATGGTTACCGATGGGCGGGTGTGAGGGACGGGTTTGGGGAGCTGCAAATGACGGCGTGGGAGCCGCTACGGGTCGGAGCGACGGGCCAGGCGATATCAAGCTTCTTCGACGAGTCAAGTGGTTGGGTATCAAAATAGAGGCAAGGCCCGGAGGGAGCAACGAGAGTGGGTGAACGGCGGCGGGGTGACGCAGAAGGGGCAGGAGAAGTCTGTCAACGAGCGAGCTCCTAAGCCGTTTACTCTCTACTCTCAGAGGCGGCCACAGGACGTGGACTTATACGTCCAGCCGGGTCCACAACGTGGGCGGCCATCACGGCAGCACGGAACGAGGCACCCACAGAGCAGAAGGCTGCTCAGTAGCATCGGCGCTTAGCAAAAGGGGCACACTCACAACCTGGCTGCCACCCTCTGTTCTTTTGCCTCCACCATAGACGCCTGGCCGCAACACGGCCGCATCCTGTACGAGGACTCAAGGCCAAGGGCACCAGGGCTTCCCGACCTTGAACAAGCAGCGGCCAGATTGGCCAGACGAAGCCGAAGCAGACCGCAGACGCGTTAAGCGCCCATGTTTCACGAGTGTGGTCCAGTACGCGCGCGCGAGGCAGCTGCACCACACGGGCGCTTCTTCTCTTTCCTGCTCCACACACTCTCTTGTTTTCCGAGACTCGTAATGGTTCAGTCACCTGCCCAGTCAAAAAAAGTACGTACATAGTAGTACACCTTGGGACAGATCCTTAAGGGGTAATCATATATTGGAGAGGCAACTACCGTAGTTAAGCACTTAACCGGTCCACTGATCTTGATTGCCGCATTCATTGATTGCTCTGGGAAGTTGGGAACCCATTTTTGGCTCCACCAAGAGATGATGTCGCGCGACTCGCGGCTTGATACCTACTCGAGATGGAATTGCAATCATTATCGACATCGCCTTCCACGCCGGCCGTCCCCAACCACAGCGCACCGCAACCGCTTTCCCTGTCCCAGGTACTCCGTCTGCACCCCCCGGGAACGACTTTTGGTGCATCCTTTGCAATGGACGGGCCGCCATCTCGAGCTGCTGCAGTGCTCGTTCGATCCGCCCTCGTCAGGCGACGCCAGGCGGTTCCAGTTGCGCCATGAACCGCCGCATGGTGAACGCAGAGCTGCCAAGCTGGCCTATCGCATGGCACCAACATACGGCTGTGGCTTCCGAGAACGCGACATCCGCGACCTTCTCGCGCCCCAGGATGGCCCTTTAAAATCCATCAAGTTCGTCCTCCGGTCCCAGTCTCCCTCCCTTCTTCTGACCTCACCCCGGGTGCTGCTAACACGCTGTTTCCTAGGGGCGGATTCTTGTTCCACTACCGTCGGCGTCCTGTCGGCTGCCTGCCCGGTCTCGCTTTCTCCCCCCGAGCCGAATCAAACAATACCCATCCACTGCCCGTCGCCGTGTGGACCGAGTTTGCCCTCATCGACGAGCTCCGCTGCAAGGCAATGCGAGTTGGGCACGCTGGCCGGCGACGAAACCCGCCCGTACAGCGCTTAGATATGCTCCGATGGAAGGCCGTCACGCCAGTAGAACCGTTGCATGACCCTTGTATTCTGGCGCTGCTGATCACCGTGGCCCAAGGGCAACAGATTGTTGTGACGCAGGAGCAAGGACAGCCGGATCGGCCTTCATACCGGGTGCGTTTTATTTTTGTGGCAATTTGCCTTGATGATTGCATGAAGCCCTTTTGTCTAGCATGCCCAGTCCCACGTCATCTGGACAGATTTCGACGACCAGGAGCATGTACACGTCTTCTCTGCCGACATTTCTTCCAGCTTTCTCTACAGGTTCGACTTCCCAGGCTTCGTGCCCCCGGCTCCGGCATTCATCTCGATTCGACATACCACGGCGCCGTTCAAACCGTACAAGACGCTCTATTCCCGGTTACTCGCGCTCATTCTTCCAGACCCGCACGACACCAGTAGGAATGATGGGAAGCGCAAGGGGGAGACAACCGACGACGGTCCCCGCAAAATGGTCCCAGGGCAGCGACACGAAGACATGGACCAGTCGCCCGAGCATGGACAGAGTACGCGTTTGGCACAGCAATCCCAAGATGAAGGTTGAATCACTCTGTCTCCTCTTGACTTACATGAGCGGGCATTACGTTGCTGATTTATTTACGTTCAGGAGACATGAAACTCTCTAGAGAGGCAGTATGGTAGGTCTAGTAGGAAAGCAACGAGACTGGCCTGAGTGTGTGTGTAAGCCTAGCCTTGTCTGAACCTGCTCTGCGCCTTGCATTGAAACAAGTCGACAGCTGCGCCCTGCACGTAGCCGAAAATGTGCAGGAAATCGTCCAACAGACTTCATGCGAGGCGAAAAAGAAGGCAAGCGATCGCCGTAATTTATGTTGTCAAACCCGATTTCGAAAGAAAATCTTGAAATGGGACAGGATGCAGAGAAGCAGGAGGTCAACTCAACACGTGGAGACGAGCCAGTTGGGCGCGCCTGCCGTCCGACATGTCGGCAATTTCAGGCTGCAGATGAAGGTGCGCATGACGGATTATGCCCGAGCGGTGGGTTGCCCTTGCCGGCCTGCAAGTCGAGATGCTGCAGCGTTCGGTGATTCGGCCATGGACTGGGAGGGAGGGAAGGAAGGCCACAATCTTGTTGGAGCATGCGACGAGAAGCTGGTGGAGAGGTGAACCCTGCCGAGAGGCCAATGCTCCCGGTTCATCCAATCACCGCCCTGCGTCGGCTTGTTGCAGCTTTCATCCCAGCTGAAGGCCGTCAGGCTCGGCCCGGGGTGGGGGCCGTCAGACTCTCAGCAGCGCTTGCTCAGTTGAGATGGATGGCACCCTTGCAAGGACCCCGGACAGACCCATGTTGATGCTCGACTTGGCAGGCTGAGCCGCTGGACCAACAGTGAGGGGAGCTCCATCAGCAAGCAGGGTGGCGCGCTGTGGATCGAGAGTAGGATCCCAGCCTCCTGCCCGGAGAATCCCAGTAACTAAACCAAACAACAAAACATCGTTAGACTGGAGAAAACACGGCCCTTCCCGAGCATAACGCGACGCGAAAGCGCATTTCGATCCGATTGAGACCCGACCGCATATCGCGTGAACACACGAATTACCCCCGAAACCAATGAATGGGCCGTGAAGGAGTTGTGAAGCTGTTTTTGAGCGGTCAAGCACCATGAGAGACCGCCACCGGAGCCCCGAGAGCACACGCCGGCGGCGCGCCGAGCGCCGGCAATCCCGAGAGCAGCTCGCCGCCGCCGCCGCCGCCGTCGTCTCGGCCCCCGTCGCCGAACCGGCCCCGATGACTTCCCACTCGCGCCGCGCCCGCGCCCGTGCCGATTCGAGCTCCTCGTCGTCGCCGTCGACCTCGTCCTCGCTGATGAACATCTCGCGAAAGAGCCGCTTCGGCATCCGCTCCTTCTTCGCCTCGTCGTCGGTCAAGAAGGTCAAGAAGCGCCGGTCCTTTCGGAGGAAGAACGCCTCTTCGTCCTCGGTCGACAGCGATTTGGCCTATGGCGCAGGCTATATGTCGAGATCCTCGTTCGAGAGGCAGCACCCCCAGCACCCCCAACACCCACCGCACTATCCCCAGCAACATCCTCAACAACACCCCCAGCAACACCCCCAGCATACGCACTACCCACAGCATGGCCAGCCCTCGTACCATCCCCAGCCCGGGGCTCCGTCCCACCATTCCGCCCAGGAGGACCCGTTGTTTGGACCCGATGGCCGGCCGGCACTGCACAGGGCTCAGACTGACGAGGAGATTCTCGCCCTCGGCCGCAAGCTCTCAGACCTGGCCCGCGCCGAAAATGTCCGGGATCTCGAGCGTGCTGGCAGGAGGCGCCCGTCCCGCATGGCAGCAGCCGCCGCGGCCCTGTCCGAGTTCCATCGCCATGGCTCCCACGGTCAGGCTTCCAGGGGCCTCGGCCCCTCTAGGCCCCACGGCCGCCACGACGAATCCGATCAAGACTGGGAATCCGCCTCCGACTCCGACTCCGACTCCCCGAGCGATGACGATTCCGGCCTGGCCTATGGCTCCATGCCCAAGTTCTCGGACCCCAGCCTGCCCATCGCCGGCCCGTCGCAGAGCCAGCAGACCGCTGCCCCGACTGTCGTTTCCCAGCCCCCGCCCGAATCCATCCGCCCACCCCGCCGCAAGAGCTCCGCCGTCGACCCAGCCATGTTCGGCCCGGTCAACTCCCTGCGCGGCTTCGTCAACACCCCCTGCGGTTTCCGCCCCGGCGACCAACCCCACCATTCGCGCAGCCAGACGGAACCGCACCTGCCGCAGTACGAACCGATCCCGCAGCCGAGCAGCGCCTCCATCGAGGCCAGGCCGATGCGGAACGTGTACCCGGTCCCGACCACCGATGCCTCTCGCTTTGAAGCCGCTCCGAGCTCCTCGGGCGTATCTATTCCGCTGGCCGGGGCGGCAGCGCCATCCACGCCGACCCGACGGGACAGGAACAGGGAGAGAGATGGTGCGCTGTATTCCAGCCGTCCCGAACCTGTCCCCATCCAGGCGCCCAAGCCGAGGGTTCCTGTGTCGCCCCGCGTGCTGGAGGATCAGCGCGTTGCCGTGGAACAGGGGCAGCAGGCTCACCAGGGCAGTCCCCGCGAGCGCCGTGCCAGGAGGGAGCGCGACCCGGATAGGAGGAGCGCCGTAGAGGCTGTGGCTTCTGGCGCACTGCCCGCTGTTGTGGGCGCTGCTGCCGGAGCGGTGTTGGCTGGGGTTGTGGAGGATAGGAGGGAGAAGAGAAGAGATGAGCGGGATTATGAGAGACGGGATGATAGGCGTGAGTACGACAATCATCGGAGCCGCCCGACTCCTGACAGGAGGGGTGTCGTCGATATTGTCCCTGTCGCTTCTGCTTCATCTGCTGTGCTCCCAGACCGTCGGGAGAGACGGGACGATAGGCGCAACGATGAGCGTGACAGCCGGCCTTATGACCAGACCCATGATCGCCATTCTCGGCCTACTCCCGACAGCAGGAGCATTGCCGAGATTGCCGCCGCAGGTGTCATCCCCGCTGTGGCCGCGGCAGCTGGCGCAGCTGCCATCTCGGACGCCAACAAGCAGCGCGAGCTCGACGAGCTCCGCGAGAAGGAAGCCCGCGTGCGCGAGGAACGCCTAGGCTACGAGCGTGAAGCGCAGCGTCACCGCGAAGCCCGCGAGTACCGCGAGCAGGAGGAGCGCCGCCGCCAGGAGGAGCTGGACGCGCGCCGCCTCCGCGACGACCCGGACCTTGCTGACAAGTACGAGCGTCGCGTGCGCGAGGAGCGTGAGATCCGCTACAAGGAGGAGCGCCGGAGCAACGACGAGCGCGCGCGGTCTGAGCATGACCGGATCGCCAGGAGCGCCGAGAAGAAGCGCGATCGCGACGAGAGGCGCCAGGTCGAGACCCGCGACCACCAGGAGGATCGCAGTCGCGAGCGCGAGGAACGCCGCCGCTTGAAGGGCAAGGATGTCGTCACGGTCGTCGATGATCGTGGCAGCAGTTACTCGGCCAGCAAAGAGGCACCGCCCCGGTCCGAGGAAAAGAAGGCCGGAGGTTTAGAGCCCCAGGCACCAAAGCCCAGCCGCGAGGAGAGGCGTGCCAAGCGCGAGGAGACTCGCCGCATGATCGAGGAGATCCATCGCCAGATTGAGCTCGAGAAGAAGCGGCTTGCTGGCATGGATACCGAGAACGAGCCTCTTGTAGAGGCCGGCCCTTCGAGCAGCAAGAACGAAACAGTCGATCCCTTCCAATTCCAGGTGGCAGACGATGCTTTCCCGACTCCGGCATACAGCACCCCGAAGAGGTCCATCACTCCGCATATTCACACAGTCGATAGCGCGCCTCCGTGGGCGCGCGAGGAGGCCAGCCAGTATGACGAACGCGAGGAGCGGTTGAGCCGGCGCTGCTCATTTGAGCGGGAGGTGCGGGACGCCCGGGGCATTGTCGACGAAACCAACAAATCCACCATCCCAGCTGAGGCCGGTGTGGTTGCCGCTGCGATTTCGGTGGCAGGTGGAGAACGCGCTCGGTCTCGTTCACGCGAACCCCCACGAGGCAGGGACCGCGAGCCCGTCAGAGACCCGGTGCAGGAGGAGGCCAACAGGCACTACCGCGAGCAGAAGATTGCCAAGAGGATCGCCGAGGAGGAGATCCGTTCTCGCAGCGTCTCCCCGTCGCCATCTGTCGTTGATAAATACGATGACACCGACGACCCCATCGGGCGAATCGTTACTCCACCAGAGATGAAGCGCCCTCCCACGAAGAGCAAGTATGAGGGCCCCAACGCCGATGTCCGCATCGACCATGTCATCATGCCGCACGAGATCTCCAGATTCCAGCTGCCGCCTGCTAGTGTGTCAGGTTTGGGACCGTCGACGGCGCATGTCTTCAAGGCGAGGGATCCGTCGTGCGAGCGCGAGCGGCCCTTGCTCAACATTGTTCGCCCCACCCCCCGGACGTCGCCATCGCTGGAGAAGATGAAGGCTAGGCAGGCTGTCGCTCAGGCTGCCGCTGACGACGGCCCGTCTGAGGATGAGAATAAGAAGGAGGAGCGCAAGCCAAAGACAATTATCAACCGTCATGGCCACACAGTCGAAGTGCCCGACGACTACAATACGGGCCGTGCTGTCGAGGCGGAGAGCCGCGATTCCTCGCAGGAGCGCCCTGCCTTCAAAATCAAGTTTGGCGGCAAAAAGAAGAGCGCATGGGGGAGCCTGTTTGCTGCTGCTGCTGCTGTGGCTGCCGCCAACAAGTCGAAGGAGCAGAAACCGGATGAAGGCAAGAAGGTGGCCGAGGGCGAGGGAAGTGGCGCTGCGGAAGCGGACAAAGACAAGCCGCGCGATGCGGAGCCCGTGTCCGAGCCGGCGACCGTTCCGGAAGCGCACCCGACGATTGAAGCTTCCCCGGAGGCAACCCGAGACGCTGTCCCACATTCGGACCAGGGATCAACCGAAGCAGCAGCGGAATCACAGCCCTCGCCAGCCCGCAGTGTCTCGCGGGCCCCTTCCACTCCCCCTCGCTGGTCCCGAGTCCCCTTTGACTTCGATGATGAGCCTCCTCAAGTCGGCCCAAAACCCGCCAGCCCTCAGACATCCCAAATGCCAGGTTCCTTCGGGGATGATATTGACTTCACCGCCACGCTCGCTGCGGGCCTGGAAAGCTCTGGATTCAACCCCGACATTGTGATCGAGGACCCCACTTACCGCAGGCGAGACTCGCCCCCTGGTTCAAACGAACCTATCTACGTGCCTCCATCTTGCGAGACGGTGACCGACCTTGGCGTTGAATCCTCTCATCGGGCTGTCGTTCCCGAGGGGCCTGCTGAGGAGTGGGAGATCGGCTCCAGTCCGGGCAAAAGCTCGCGTCGGAAGCGCCAGAGTGTTGATGTTGAGGGCGCTGTCGCCAGTGAGGACGTCGAGACCCATTCTCGCAAGGGAAAGGGCAAGACTATCGATGAAGATCCGACTTGGTTTGAGGCAGAACAGAGCATCCCAAGCGAGGACGCCGGGACCGCGCCCAAGACCGAGGTCGTTGAGCCCAGCAAGGAGTCTTCGATGGTCGACGTCGACGATGAGTGGTCAACCAAGAGCTCCACGAAGTCAAAGAAGTCCAAGCGAGACTCTGGCTCTTACGAGACTACGACATACTCCGGTCCTTCGTCTGAGGTGTCTGTTGCAAGCTCGAGTAGCAAGAAGAGCAAAAAGAACCGCCGCAAGAGCACCAAAGACACCTACGACATACCGGAGCAAGATGAACCGCCAGATCGGCCTGGGGATTCATTCCAGTGGGTCGACCGTGAGGTGAGCTCGGTCGTCTCTGACCCCGTCGGCAAGCCCAACGGCGGCCACCATGACACGAAATCCGTCGTGTCACTCCCTACCAACGGGAGCAGCGAGCACCACGAGCGCTCCATCACTCAAAACGGCGATGAGAAGGATTCTTTTTTAGGTAGTGCCGGCACCTTTGGCGCAGGTGCCGGCCTGGCGGGAGCCGTTGCAGCCATCGCTGCTGCTCAGCTTTCCCGCCCCAATGCCGCCCAGGACTCCGTTGAGGAGGAGGAACCATTCCGTCGTGAGCGCAGCATCAGCTACAGCTCGCAGACCGTCGACCCAGAAATCGTCCAGCGGGAAATCAAGCCCGCCATCGACCCCCAATATGGCGATCTCCTCCCCCTACCTCCCAGCGAGCCTGGTTCGCCCAACCTTGATAACCTAAAAGAAGAAGACCAGTCCTTCCCCTCCCTCCCCGACAGCGAGGAGGACACACCACAACCCGCTCAACAAACCCGTCCCCGCCGCGGCACCGTCATCCATACCCACACCCGCCGTCGCAGCGCGGTTGAGCCGCCTAAAACCCCGAGCCGCACCTCCGTGCCCGTCCAGTTCCGCATCGGCCGCGGCTCGGTACCTACCTCCCCTGCCTTCCGCTTCTCGCCCATGCACTCCCCCGTCGCGCCCGCCCACCCTGATAGGATTGCGACCAGTATTTCGCCCCACAGGAACCGCTCAGCCCGCCCGACGTCGTGGGACAGCTCACGAGATTTCAAACCGCTTTATCTGGTTGAGAAGGCTGCCAGCTCCAGCGCCTATGGTGCTCCTGGGGTCAAAGAGCCGGAGGAGTATCCCGAGCTGCCGCCTAGTGAACCGCCCTCGCGGGAGTCGCCTGGGCCGGAGTTTGAGACGCGCGAGGATGATATGGATTATCTTGGTGTGGGGCTCAGCGTTGCCGCTGGGATGGGGCTGTTGCAGGCGCTGCAGATTGACACGACTGGCAGGGGCCTGGATGTTGGTGCTGGGGAGGTCAGGTTTGGTGAGGCCCTTGGGTCGGGGGAGACGACGCCGAGGGCGGTTGCTCCTCCTTCTCGGGGCTTTGATCCAGCACGGGAAACGTCGCTCGAGGGCGCGGATGAGACTCTGGAGGAATGGCAGCTCGTTAACGAGTTGGAGGCGTTGCCGCCTTTGCCGGAGAGCCCGGCCGGCTTGCCAACTTGGGCGCCGTCCTTCGCAGCTGGTCCTGCTGAGACTCAACCTGTCTTCCAGGACTTGGAGGACTTGCCTGCCCTGCCTGAGAGCTTACCAACTTCACCTCTGTTGACGGCCTTGCCTCTGGCTTCTGCACGGCTGCCTGAGTTGGAGCAGTTGCCGGCCCTTCCTGAGAGCTTACCAACTTCGCCTGTTCTGGAGGCAATACCTGGTGCCACTCCGCTTGCTGATTTTGAGCTAGAGCAGTTGCCTTCCCTTCCTGAAAGCCGCCCTGATTCACCTTATTTGGTGCCATCGTCTCCCGTTGTTACCTATCCCCCGGTTGATGGCTTGGAGACCCTACCGGCGCTTCCTGAGAGCCGCCCTGGTTCCCCTGCTTTGGGTAGGATTTGTCCTTACTCTCCCAGCTTTTGATGCTTGATTAACTAACGCACTTTCCAGCTCTCCCCGAGACAGGGACGGAATCGCGTGCCCTGCCACCGTCATCCGTTTCCGCTTTACCTCCTCTCGCTACAGATGTGGAATGGGACCAGTTGCCACCCCTTCCTGAGAGCGGTCCAGGCTCCCCTGCCCAAGAACCCGTCGCTCCAGTTCCAGCTCCTGAGCTGCTGACCGGTTCCATTCTGTTGGATGAACCCATCGCTGAACAGCCTGCTCTGCTACAAACCCGAGACTCTGCTCGTGATCTGGAGGACCTACCTCCCCTCCTAGACACCCAGCCGGCCTCGCCTGTCCTCTCCGAAGTGTTTCATACTCCCATCCAACTACCGGTCGACGATGCGCTGGAGCTGTTGCCGCCCCTTCCGGAAAGCCGCCCCCTTTCGCCTCTTCAGGAAGCACTTGCCACTGAGGAAGATCTGGCGTTTTTGCCTATCCCCATTCTGCCGGCTGAGCACGCTGAGCAGCCTCTTGTGTCCCTCGAACGTGGCTTCTCTCAGGAGCTGGAGGCATTGCCCGCACTCCCGGAGAGCAGGCCTGATTCGCCTGCTCTGGACACACTTGCTCCGACTGCCGAGATTCTGTCACCTCCAACCCCGCTGGCTGAGCAGGCTGAAGGGTTTCCCCCTACCCAAGAACAAAGTTTTGAACAAGACTTTGAGACCCTGCCGCCACTCCCGGCGAGCCGTCCTGATTCGCCTGCTCTGGAAACACTCACTGAGTTGCCACTCCCCGAGACTCTGCCACATCAAAGTCCTCCAGCGGCGCCAATCCCTGAAGCTATCGCTGCTGCACAGGAGAAGGAGTTTCCTCAAGGCTTGGAGGACCTTCCTCCCCTCCCGGAGAGCCGCCCTGGCTCGCCCGCTCAGGTTGAGATCGCTTCCACTGGCAGTGTCGAGCCTTCTACGGCCCTGCTTTTTCCTACCGAACCTATCACCGAGGAGACCGCGCCTGCACAAGAGCGAGGTTCTGATGAGGATCTCGAAAGACTGCCTCCACTGCCCGAAAGCCGACCTGGCTCACCTGTGGAGGCCGAAACCGCCCCGGGTGAGGTTGTGGATTTTCAGTCTGCCATCCAAGAGGTCGTTTCTACGCAAGACCGAGGCCTTGATCAAGACCTGAACACGCTGCCACCTCTACCGGAAAGCCGTCCTGACTCTCCCGTCCAGGGAGACATGGCTCTGGCTGAAGCTGTCATAGCTGAGCCGGTCACCGAGGCCACTACTCAGGAACGAAGCTACGAGCAACCATTGGAGAATTTTCCACCGCTTCCCGAAAGCCGCCCTGACACTCCCACGCAGCTGTCAACATCACAGGTCGTTTTCTCCGAGTCTTCCACAGCTCCAGTCTCTCAAGCTGAGAAGACATCTGCCACTGGGACATTCGAGCCAAGTCTTAGCCAGGAATCGACGATTCAAGCACGCGATTTCGCCGAGGAGTCCCCAAAGGAATCCCGCTTTATTCGATTCGACCAGCCTCCTTCGACTTACGAAGAGCTCAAGAATGCCGGGTTCCATAAGCGGGTACCAAGCCCTCCAAGCCGCATCCTCGACAAACAAGAGGCTTGGGATGCCGACGAGAAAGGCAAATCCAACCTGCTGGGCTCTGCTGCAGCTGCCGCGGGCGCCGCCGCGGCAAGTGGTCTTCTCGTCGCTCACATGCGCCATGACGATTCACAACCTGACATGCAGCGTCTTGAATACGACAAGCTGCACACGCCTAGCTACGACAGGGCCGAAAGCGTCTACTCGTTCAATGAAGATGCCTCTACCATTGCGGCCTCTGAAGCACCAACCTACCTGTCTGGTTCGACGTTCTACGAGACGCAGCATGACTCTGGGAAACTTGAGGAGTCGCCGCCGCGGCCTGGTACGCTCGCCTATCTTTTGGGCAAGAGAGGCCAGAAGTCTCAGACCCATGAGGATGACTGGGCTGCTGTGGGTGCACCCTCTCCTTCAAGGAAGGGCAAGACGAAGGTCCAACCTGAGCCTGCACCCTATGTTGAGGTGCAAGACAAGCGTGCCTTGGGGGAGGAATCGGCTGTGGGAACCCAAAAGGGCTCAGAGCAGAGTTCCCTCCCAGCCGATGACATGGAGGCGGTTGAGACGGCCAAGTTGGAGCGGACTACGAGCACACGCAAGAAGGGCAAGAAGAAGGGCAGCAAAAAGGAGGTTTCTTGGATCGAGCCCGAGCCTGAGAGCCAACAACAGAGCCAGGCTGGTGAACCTTCCTCCGAGCCCCTGGTCTCCGCACCCACCGCGGAGCGCGACATGACGACGGACGATCAGCAGCAACACCCTGAACCCCAGGAGCTTGCCTTGGATTCAGCTGGCTCCGCAGAGAAACCCGAGGCTCCGGAAGCAACCCCCACGCTCAGCAAGAAAGGCAAGAAAAAGAAGAAGGCCAAGAAAGTGGATGCCGACTTGGAGCCCGAAGACAAGCCCCAGTCATCTGCAAGCACCCTCGACGTTAGGGACGTGGCGGAATCCGGCAGTGCGGATATCACATCGGACCCAGTTCGGGAGCCCCGCCCGACTGCAACTCTGCAAGAGATCGTCCAAGACTCATTAACGCCTCAGCACGTGGAGTCACGCGAGTTGTCGGCATCGGAAACAGGCCTGCCTCGCAGCGGTGAGGTTGTGCAAAAGACCCCGGCCGAGTCAGCGGCTGAACAGGCCCCTGGTTCACGGCCCGCCTCGTCCGCAGCTGCAGGCGCCGGACCCGAAGAGCATGGGCGGCTTACCCGGAGCCCGCAGGAGGCTGACGCCGCGCCAGCTGAACCGACCAAGGCAAAGAAGGGCCTTTGGGGCTCTTCGTTCTCGATGCTCCCCTCCATCGCTGGCGGCGTCGGCTCTCTTTTTGGGAGAGGGAAGCGTGACTCCGTCCAGTCGCAGAATCAAGAGGCTGAGACACGGGAAATTCAAGGTCAGCCCGAGTCCCAGTCATCTCGTGATGCATTACCGATGCAGGACGAGGGCCCAAAACAACAACACAGCGCCGTGGATCCCCTGGAGATGCCCAAGCCCCCACCCCAGCCGCCAATTTTAGGCGAGTCCAGCAGCCAGACTCCTGATGTGGGGCATGCAACGGGTGTGCATTCACCCCTTGACAGCGACAAATCAGGGGTCGACACGGCAAGCTGCGCGCCAGACACCGCTGTTTGGCTACCCAACGAGCAGGCCTCGGCCCCTGGAATCCCCACACTCGGCCCTGTCGACGAGGCGACGCCCTCGGAAGCAGCACGCCTCGAGACGGTTGTGGTGGACAGCCTCGACCAGCCACGCGGGGGCCCAGAAGGTGAGCAACCAGACATAACCGCACCTCGGTCGCCAGACCAGTCCCAGGCCTTTGCGACACCAGACGATACCCAGCAACCACCTGTCGACGCTCCCGTCGCCGCTGATGCCGGTGACGAACCAACCGATGCCATGGGAAAGAAGGGCAAGAAGCAGCAGCGCAAGGACGCGCCAAAGGACACGCCAAAGGATGAACCAACACCCCAGGAGTCGGCACAGGATACAACACCTCCGCCAGCACCAGCACCACCAGCTGTTGACGAGGCTGGCCAACAAGTCGCTGTGTCTGAGCCGCAGGCCAATCCTGAGCCTGCTGCAGCCAGTGAGCCCGGTGCGGTGACCAACCAGGCCGCTGATGACGACACATCGGCCGAGCTTGCTGGCAAGAAGGGGAAGAAGGCCAAGGGCAAGAAGAAGAAGCAGGCGGCGGCCGAGGCTGACGAGACGCCCGTCGTGGAACCTACCGTTGAACCTGCCGCTCCGGAGGCAGCACCGGAGCCTCCTGCTGTTGAGAACCAGGCCCAGATTGTGAGCAGTGAGGTGGTTGAGAGTGCTCCTGTTGAGGCACCGCAAGATGACTCCCCGGCCGAACCCGCGTCTTCCAGCAAAAAGAGCAAGAAGAAAAAGAAGAAGCAAGGCAGCCAGGATGTCCCTGAGGCCTCCGTCGCAGTTATCACAGAGCAAAGCACGCCTGCACCCTCCGAGGAACCGAAACTGGTGGCTACCCTGGAACCGGCCTCTCCCGCGGACTCACCTCAGTCGGAGCCGACCCCTGTCGCGGCCTCGCCATCAGTCGAGGATCCCCCAGCTTCCCAAGGAGACGCCAGCCCCCCGCCCGAGGAGGTCCTGGAACCGGCCACCAGCAGCAAGAAGTCCAAGAAAAAGAAGAAGCGCGGCTCGCTATCCTTGGAGACCGAAACTCTCGAGACCACTGCGCAGCCGTCAGCCTCCGAGGATGCGGTGCCGGCTCCGGACGCGGATACCCCACGAGAGCTCGAGTCTCTAGCACCGGAAACGCCAACCCAGGAAGCCGAGGCAAACGGAGAGGCTGAACCTGAAATCGAATCTCCAAAAAGCGCGGGAACGGAGAAGACTGTGTCGTTCAGCCCTGACGACCAACCGACGAGCCCCAGTGACAACACTATCGCTCAACAGGATAGCTCCTCCCCAACTCAGGATACGAATGACCAGCCCACAACCGCACAGAGCAAGAAGGACAAGAAGAAGAAGCGGCAGAGCGTCAGCTTCGCGGAGCCTCTTGAGGAGCATCTGGGCTCCACCAAGCCAAGAGGTGAGGACGACAACAACCAGAAGACCAAGGACTCGCAGGACTCCGTCTCCGAGGTTCCCCCGGTTCCCCCGCAAAGCGGCGACTCTGTTGATGAGCGACCTGCCCAATCCGAGACCCAGAGTCCCAGCGCTCAAGTTGGTGTTACTGTTCCCTTGCCCGATGCGCGCGATGTGCCTGGAGCCGGTTTTGACATGGAATCGCTGCAGGAACCTACCGAGCCGCCCGCCTCTCGCTCCCTGGATCAGTCGGCGGAAAGTGAGACTTCTCGTGGGATTGTTGGCCAGGACAGCCAGCAATCGGATGAACCTCAATCACACGCCGAGCCATCAAAGGACGCTTCGGATGAGAGTAAGTCATTACGGAACACCGCCAACGGAAAAGGGACTCGTGGGCTGACTTGTTGTTCAGAATCGCCAACCGAGGATTCATCAGCCGCTGCTGCTGAACTCGACTCTCCAGTTTCTTCAAAGAAGTCCAAGAAGGACAAGAAAAAGCGCAAGAGCCTGCCGGACACTGAGACCGGGCCGGCAACCATGCAGCCGACAGAGCCACTTTCCGGTGAGCAAGGTGACAATCCGCAACTCGCTCCTGGTGTTGCCGCCCCACCGGAGACCACCGACAGCACCACTGAGCCAGTGCCAAGTGGTGCAGGCAGCGCCGAGCCTGCGCCAATGACAACCGCCCTAGCCGCCGACCAGCAGCAACCGGAGCCACTCGTCACCCAGGAACCTGACCTTGAGCCCACTGCGTCTCAGTCAGGGAAGAATAAGAAGAACGGCAAGAACAAAACAACTCACGACAGCCTTGACTTGGAATCGCCTACTGAGCAGGTTCAAGAACTATCCACCTCCCGGGTCGCCATCGATGAGACCCAATCATCCACACAGCAGGACACTGCGGCCCAACCAACTGAGAGTGAGATCCCCCCTCAGCCACACCATGAACTCACAGCTCAGGAGGCCACAGCTACCGGGGGTGAACACCCAGCGCCATCTTCGATTGACACACCGGATGAGGCCCAGCCAAGCACCTTGCATGAGCCCTCTTCCACCTCCGACCTAGAACCCCAACCCGACCCCACAGCCGAGGACATGGCTCGCCAAGCTGAGGAGGATCGGTCACCTTACAGCCTCCTCAACAAGTCCAAGAAGAAGAGGAAAAAGCCCAAGGCCGACGCGGAACCATGGCCTATGGGATCGCCAGAACTACCCCGGACAGAACCGGCCGAGATCCCCTTTGAGAGCCGCGAGGTAGAGCGCATGCTCAAGCAGCTCAGCACCGTCGAGGAGGAAACCGAGCCGCCGTCCGAGTATGCCGAGAGCGACGGCCGCTCACTCATCTCCAGCGATGACAATAGGACTCCGCAGCGGCGCAAGTCGGCCGTCTCCGAGTCGTCGCGCACCATCTCCTCTCTGGGCGGCTCCGAGGTCACTGCCGGCGGGTTGGCTGATGATGAAGGCGGGGAAAGCCGTGCTTACTCGCTCAAGAAGGCGGCCGGCAAGAAGGAGAAGAAGGACAAGGCCGACAAGAAGAAGCGCAAGAACTCGGCTTGGGATGAGCCTTGGCCTAGCAGCGAGGCGTCGGGTGCTGAGGAGTTTGCCGAGCCGCTTCCCGAGGGCGAGGATGAGGCTGTTGATGAGGCCGAGCCCGTGATGCCAGAGGGCGAGGCTGCTGTCGACGAGGCACAGGTCCCGAGCGACAAGGCTGAGGAGGTGCCTGATGTGGTCCCAGCTGAGGAGATCCATGGCGAGAAGGAAGTCCCCCAGGATGATGTTCAGCCTCTACCAGAAGCAGCTGTGGAGCCTGCGCTGGAGACAACCACGCAAGATCCTGTTGAACCGGCTAGCGATCCCGCGGAGGTAACAGTGCCTGACAACGACATCACCCCGACCCTCACCAAGGAGTCAGAGTTGATCCAGGAGACCGAGGCTCCCCAACCATCACAAGAACCCGAGGTCCAGGCTGAGCCGGAAATCGCCGTCGGCAAGAAGTCTAAGAAGGGCAAGAAAAAAAAACAGGGGTCTCAGTCACAAGACAGCGTCCATGAGCCTGAGCCGGCCGCTCCAATTGAGGAGCCTGCCACTCAAGCCGAAGAGCCTGCCACCGAAACCGCCCCTTCACCGACGGAAGATGCCCCTGCCGAGGCGAGCACACAGGAGCCTCCCAGCGTTAGCGTCGAGCAGCCGGCCGAGCAGCCAGCAGACGAACCGGTCATCGAGGCCACTCCGATAAAGAAGTCCAAGAAGGACAAGAAGAAGGCCAAGAAGGCGGCCAAGGAACAGAGCGAGGCCGAAGCGCAGGCATCTACCGCTGATCCGCCTATTTCTGAGGAAGCCATTCCTGCCCAGGAGTCAATTTCGGCCGAGGCGGCCCCTGCTGAAGAGCCTGTTCCTGTTGACAGGTCTCTGCCCGCTGAGGAGTCTGTTCCTACTCTTGCTCCTGTCGATGAAGCTGCTCCCGTCGATGAAGCTGCTCCCGTCGATGAAGCTGCTCCCGTCGAAGAGCCCGTTGTTCAGGAAGCTGTGCCAGTTGAGGAGCCTCTACCTGTTGACGAGCCGGTTTCTACCGAGGGACCCCTCTCAGCTGAGGAGCCTGCCGCCATCACACAGCCCGAGGAAAAGGTGTCTGCTCAAGCACAGTACGAACCCGCCAAGCCCTCTGAGACCGATGCACAGGCAGAGGCTTCCACTCAACCTGTGGTGGAGGCCGAGGAGGCTCCGCTCTCCCGCAAAAAGTCTAAGAAGGACAAGAAAAAGAAGAAGGGAGCTGCTCAGCTGGATTCCGAGCCTGCTTCTGAGCTCGCTTCTGAGCCCGCTTCTGAGCCCGCTTCTGAGCCCGCTTCTGAGCCCGCTTCTGAGCCCGCAGCGCCTGTCGCCCAGGAACCAACACCAGTCGCCGAAGAGTCAGGGCCTGTCGTCGAGGAGCCAACACCGATTGCCGAAGAGCCCGCCTCACGTCCACCACCCGAAGTCGAGGAGCTTACGCCAGAGGTTTCTGAACCGGTTGTTGAAGCAGTCCAGGAAGCACAACCCGTTGATGTGCCCACCGAGGTTCCCGAGGCCCAAACAGAGGAGCCTGCGCCTGCGTCCACCAAGAAGTCGAAAAAGGACAAGAAGAAGAAGAAGGGCGCAGTTCAGCCTGAATCTGAGCCTACTCCTGCTGCCGAAACACCTGTTGTTGAAGAGCCGACCTCCCCTCCCCCAGCTGAAGTCCAGGAACCTGTGCAGGAGGCTACCGAGCCTGTCGCCGAGGTGGTTCAAGAGACCACCGAACCTCCCGCAGAACTTGCTGTCGAGCCTGTCCAGGAGGTCCCCGAGGCTCCCGTCGAGACAGCTCAGGATGTTGCACCACCCGAGGTTGCTCCAATCGAAGGACCAGTCGTTGAAGAACAGCCGACCAAGAAGGGCAAGAAGAAGAAGAAGGGCAAGGGCTCGAAGAACGTTGAATCCGAGTCCGCTTCTGGCACTGCAACCCCAACCGTGGAGGAACCGGCCCCTGCCGTGGAGTCTGAGCCTGCTGTTATTGAACCCGCGCAAGAGCACTCGGAACCTGAACCCACTGTATCCGAACCGGTTCAGGAGGCCGAAGTGTTGGCTGAGGCTGTCCAAGAGCCGACTGAGACTGAGGCTGTTGTGTCCGAGCCGGTTCAGGAGCCCGAAACGGTCGCCGTCGAGGAGGTGCAGCAACCTGAGGAGATCCAGCAGCCGCCTGAAGAGAGCCAACCTGATCCTGAACGCGCGCCAAAGGAGGCACCAACCGAGGACATTCCGGACATCCCCGCCAAAGGCAAGAAGGGCAAGAAAAAGAAGGGAAAGGGCTCCAAGACCGCGGAGACCGAGTCGGCTTCTGGCACTGCAACCCCCCTAGTGGAAGAGACAACACCTGTTGCTGAGCCTGAGTCCGCCCCTGTCGTCGAGCCTGAGCAGGTGCCTGAGCCAGTTCAAGATCCTGAGCCGCTCGTCGTTGGAGAGGCGCTTGTGCAACCTGCCGAGGAGATCCAACAGTCGCCTGAAGAGACTCAGCCGCCGCCTGAGGCCGTGCAAGAAGAGGCCCCAACCGAAGAGACGCGGGATATTCCGGCCAAGGACAAGAAGGGGAAAAAGAAGAAGGGCAAGAGCGCCAAGGCTGCTGACTCTGAGCCTGCCTCCCCTGTCGAAGTGGCCCCCGCGGAGGAAGCAGTTCCCATCGTTGAAGAACCCGCCGCCACCACAGAGGAGCCTGCTCCAACCGTTGAAGAGCCAGCTCCTGCTATTGAAGAAGCGGTTCCTGTCGTCGAGGAGCCAACACCTATGGCTGGGGAACCCAGCCAACCGGAGCAGCCAGCCACTTCACTGGAAACTGAGGCCGACCCTATCATGGACACCACGCAGCCCGAGCCCGAGCCCGTTCAACAAGAAACGCCAGCCGAGGAGATTCATGTGGCGCCAACCACCAAGAAGTCCAAGAAGAAAAAGAAGGGCAAGGGTTCCAAGGTTCTTGAACCCGAGCCTGAGGTCGAGTCCACTGCTTCTTCTCCGCCGCCTGAGGAACAGCCTGCCATTATCGACGAAACCGCGCCGATTGTTGAGGAACCGGCTTCCGTTGCCGACAAACCTCCCGTCGACCCCGAAGACCCAAGCGCCCCTGTCCCGGACGTGCCAAGCGCTCCTGTTCCCGACGTTCCCAGCTCTCCCGTTCCTGAGGTGCCAAGCGAGCCCGTTCCCGAAGTACCAACGGAGCCTGTTCCGGAAGTCCCGAGCGATCCAGTGTCCGATGAGCCAACACCCACCCCGGAGCCTGCGCCGGAGGAGGCTTCCACTCAGCCAACCAAGAAGGGCAAGAAGGACAAGAAGAAGAAGAAGGGCAAGGGCTCGCAAGTCATCGATACTGAGCCTCAGGTCGAGTCCACTCCCCCTAGCCCTTCTGAGGAACAGGCGCCGGTTGTTAAGGAGCCAGCGCCGGTCCTCGATGAACCGGCCGCTCTCGTTGAAGAGCGCACTCCCGTGGTTGAGGAATCCGCCCCTCTCGTGGAAGAACCCAACCCCGTCACGGAAGAGCCAGCCCCTCTGACTCAAGAACCAGAAGTGGCCGCGCCCGCTGTCCTCGAAGAGCCCTCGCCTGTTCCTGAGACACCACAGCAAGAGGGCCAGCCCGAAGAGAGCTCGGAGCCGCAAACTAAGAAGTCCAAGAAGAAGGGCAAAAAGGGTAAGGGCAAGGGTGCCGAGCCTGAGCCTGAAGCGGAGACTAAGACCGAACCGGTTGCCGACGTCGTGTCCACCCCTGCTGAGGAAGCCATCGCTGTCGCCGAAGAGTCCGTTTCTGTTCCTTCAGTCGAGGAGTCCATCGTCCCTGCCGATGAGCCTGTCGTTCCTGCGGAAGAACCTAGCGTCCCTGCGGAGGAGCCCATCGTCCTTGCCGAGGAGCCTGCCGCCCCTGCGGAAGAGCCTAACGCCCCTGCTCCTGCTCCTGCTCCCGAGGAGACAACGCCGGCCCCTGCGACGCCACAGCCAGAGACCCAGGCCGAGGAGGAACTGACCGCTCCCGTCAAGAAGTCCAAGAAAAAGAAGGGCAAGATTGCGGCGCTCATGTCTATCTTTGAACCGCAATCCACGCCTGAGCCGGCCTCTGCATCGAAGTCGAGGGCTGCCCCAAAAGGACCCACCCCCTCCAAGGAGTTTACCCCTGCTGAGGAGCCCGCTCCAGTCGTTGAGGAACCTGCCACTGTCGAAGAGCCCGCACCCGTCGAAGAGCCCGCACCCGTCGAAAAGCCCGCACCCGTCGAAGAGCCCGCACCCGTCGAAGAGCCTGCGCCTGTCGAAGAGCCTGCGCCTGTCGAAGAGCCCGCGCCTGTCGAAGATCTAGATCCAGTCGTTGAAGAACCCGCCACTGCCCCCGAGCCCGCTTCCGTTGTTGAGGAACCCGTCACTGTTTTGGAGGAGCCCAGCACCACTGTCCAGGAGCCTGAGCCGGTCGCCGAGCAGCCCACCGTCGCCGATGACCCCAAACCCGAATCGGTTCAGCCAGAGACGCCAGCGGATGACGAGTGGGCTGCGCCAACCAAGAAATCCAAAAAGGATAAGAAAAAGAAGGGCAAGAGCGCGAAGGCCGCCGAACCGGAGCCTGCTGCTCCTGATGCGCCAGCTTCTGTGGAAGAGCCAACTCCTACGCCAGAGGAGCCCGCCGCGATTCCGGAGCAACCCAGCACTTCCCAGGAGCCAGAAGCTGAGGCTTCGGTCGAAGCCCCGGCTGAGCCAGTCACCACCGAGGAGCCAGCACCTGCTGTGGTTGAAGAAGACAAGCCAGTCGAGCCAATCCTAGAAGCGCAGCCCGAGCCCGAGCAGATCTTGGATGTGCCTACCAAGAAGGACAAGAAGAAGAAGAAGGGCAAGGGATCCAAGGCTGTTGAATCCGAAGGCTCTGGTGCAAGCACGCCGGCTGTCGTTGAGGAGCCGGTTCCTGTCGTGGAAGAGCCTGTTTCACGAGAACTTGAGGTTGAAACCCCGGCAGAGATTACCGAACTTGTCCCTGCCGAGACAGCTGAGCAGCTTCCGTCGCCCGTCGCCGAAGAAACAGCTGCAACACCGGAAACGGCTGAACAACCCACTTCCACGGTTCTTGAAGAGCCGACTCCGCTCCCCGAAACGCCCCAGGAACAGCCCGAGGAAAGCATGGACGCTCCCGTCAAGAAATCCAAGAAGGACAAGAAAAAGAAGAAGGGTTCCAAGGTCATTGATCCTGAGCCTGTCTCTGAACCTGTCTCTGAGCCTGCCACGCCTGCTGTCGAAGCACCATCTGTTGTCGAGGAGCCGACCGTTTCTCAAGAGCCCGTTGTCGAGCCTCCGCCCCTCGAAGAGACAGCAGCTGAGCAGCCCTCCTCCATCGCTATTGAAGAGGTCATTCCAACCTCAGAAATCGCCCAGGAAGCGCAGTCCGAGGAAAGCTTTGAGCCGCCGGCCAAGAAGAAAAAGGGGAAGAAGGGCAAGAAGGCAGCTCTCGAGTCTGAGGCTGTTTCTACCCCCGCTACGCCTTCTGCTGAAGAGCCCGCGCCGGTCGCAGTGGAGGAGCCGGTCAACGTTGAGCAGCCGGCCGCTGTTGAGGAGCCGGCCGCTGTTGAGGAGCCGGCCGCTGTTGAGGAGCCGGTCGCAGTTGAGGAGCCGGTCGCTCTACCAGAACCGATTCTCGACACTCCGCCGCCTCTTGATGAGCCAGTAACTGAAACCTCTTCCACCCCTACTGCGGAAGAAGCGCCAGCTCCTGAAACGCCGCTGGAGACACAGCCCTGTGTGAGCTCTGATGCCCCAGCCAAGAAAAAGAAGGGCAAGAAGGGCAAGAAGGCCGCTCTTGAGCCTGAGCCTGAGCTTGTCTCTGAGCCTGCGACAACCCCTGTTGAAGAGCCCATCGCTGTTGTGGAGGAACCCGCTCCTATTGTCGAGGAGCCGACCGTTCCCGAAGAGTCGGCTCTCGAAGCTCCGCAGCCTCTAGACGAACCAACAGTCGAGCAACCTTCTCCCTCCGCCATCGCCGCAGAACCCAGCGCGGTGCCGGAAGTTGCCCCTGAGCCACAGGTCGACGACGACTTCGGAACCCCTGCCAAGAAGAAGAAGGGCAAGAAGGGCAAGAAGTCGTCTGTGTCTGAGACTGCTCCCGCTGATGCCACCCCTGCCACTGAGGAGCTCCCTTCTCCAGCCGAACCCGAGGCCCCGGTTCCGGAAGTTCTGGGTGCAGATCCGCTATCCACCGAGGAGCCGGCGAGTAACTTGATCAAGGACGCGCCCGAGACTTCACCAGTGGAACCCCAGCCAGAAGTGTTGGACCAGCCAAGCAAGAAGTCCAAGAAGAAGAAGAAGAAGGGTTCTAAAGTCTCTGATTCTGAGCCCGCTTCTGGCACTCTGACTCCGGCACAAGACACCGCCGAGCTTCAAGAGGCGACGCCTGTGGTGGAGGAGCCCGCCAGCATTGAAGACCCAGTCGAGGCAAACCGAGAGGTTCAGGCCGGGAGCGACGATGTTCAGCAACTGCCCGCTGAAGCCGAACTTGTGAGTTTACCTTTAGAGGATAGGAGAACCGCCGTTCCGTGCTGACCGTTATCCCGCAGCTGCCCGAGCCCACCCCTGCTGAGGAGCCTGCACCTGTTGTCCCAGACCTTCTTGAACAGAAAGAGCCCGAGGCGGCTCCCGAGTCTACAGAGGCTGCGCAGCCAGAGACTCCGATTGACGATTCCTGGGCTGCCCCGAACAAGAAGGGCAAAAAGGACAAGAAGAAAAAGAAGGGCAAGGACAAAACCCCCGAGCCTGAGCCTGAGCCTGAGCCTGAGCTTGAACCCCCAACGCCCAGTGTCCCTGAGCCAGAGGCAACCGAGCCAGTTCCGGTCCCGGATGCCGAGCACGACACCAGCGTTCCAGATCCTGTCGTGGTTGTCGAAGACACGCAACCAACTGAGGCTGTGGAGACGCCCAAGGAGCTTCCTGAGGTTATCCAAACCGAAGCGCAGCTTGAGGAGGTCCCCGAGACTGTCCAAGCTGAAGTGCAACCTGAGGAAGTTCTAGAGACTGTCCAGCCCGAGGCACAGCCGGAGGAACCCCAGGAGGTGCCCGCTAAGAAGAGCAAGAAGGACAAGAAAAAGAAGGGCAAGAACAAGGTCGCCGAAACGGAGCCCGACCTCGAACCCCAGATTTCCAGTGTCCCTGAACCGGAAGCATCAGATCAAATCCCCGTCCTAGAGGCAGAGCACGACACCAGCCTTCCGGAACCTGTCCACGCTGTTGAGGAGGTTCAGCCAACCGAGGCTCTGGAAACGACGCAGGAAGCTCTCGACATCACACCGCGCGAAGTACAGCCTGAGGAGGTCCCGGAAATTATCCAGGTCGAGGTGCAGCCCGAAGCGCAGCCTGAAGAGCAGCCTGAGGAGGCGCAAGAGTTGTCCACCAAGAAGAGCAAAAGGGACAAGAAGAAGAAGGGCAAGAACAAGGTTACCGAGGTGGAGTCCGAGCCTCAGCTTGAGCCCGAGTCCCCCGGCACGCCCCCTCCCGATGCGCTCGACTCTTCCGACTCAAAAGACCCAGCCACTGTTGCTGTTGAAGACAACACGAGCAGCCAAATCACAGAGCTCGTTCCGGAGGTCTCTGATGCTCCCCAGCAACAGCTATTTGAGGAGACGCCTCAGGAGGCTGCCGAAGATATGTGGGCTGCGCCGACGAAGAAGAGTAAAAAGGACAAGAAAAAGAAGGGCAAGGGTTCCAAGGCCGTTGAGCCTGACCCTGAACCTGAACAGGTGCCTGTCGAACCAACATCCGAGGCCTTACCCGAACCTGTCCCTGAGCCCGCATCCGAACATGTTCCCGAGCCGACTGCCATCGCCGAGGTGGACCCTTCGCTTCCAACGCCTGCCGAGGAGCCAACTGTTGCTGCCGCCGAGGAAGCCATCCCCGACATCGAAGAGCCTCTTCAGGAACCCATACCCGAGGCGGCCGATGTCCCTCAGCAGCAAGAACCGGAGAAGACCTCACAAGAGGAGCCCGAGGACCTCCGGGCTGGGCCAGCGACGAAGAAGGGGAAGAAAGACAAGAAGAAGAAGGGCAAGCTTGCGGCCCTCATGTCCATCTTCGAGCCTGAAGCCTCAGCCGAGCCTTCCCCCGAGTCTGCGAGGGAGGTTCCCGCTGAGTCTGAGACTGTCCCTGAGCCTGAGGTTGCTGCCGTCGCTGAACAAACCACCATGGAGCAAACCGAAGCGCCAGCCGTCGCCGTCGTCGAGGCAGAGCCAGTCAGTAGCCTCCAGGAGCTCGGCCAAGAACCCACAGCGGCAGCCGCGGACGTTCAATCAACGGAACTCGATGTCGCGCCGGAGCAACAGCCGGAGGAGACGTGGGACGCACCGACAAAGAAGGGCAAGAAAGGCAAGGGGAAGAAGAACAAGAATGCCGATCTTGAGCCCGAGCCTTCCCTTGAACTGGCTCCCGAGTCCACCCCTGACGTGGTGGCCGAGCCTTCACTTCAACGCGATCCTGTCTCCGAGATTGTCCCTGAGGCTGTTGTTGAGCCAGAGCAAACAGTCGTCGAGCCCGAAACACCTGTCATCCCTGTCGCTACCGAGCAGGAAGCCACCCAGGAGCAAACCCAAGAGACCATTGCCGAACCTACCGATGTCCAGCCACGGAAGCTCGATACCACGCCGATGGAGCAGCCCGAGGAAGCATGGGGTGTGCCCGCCAAGAAGGGGAAGAAAGACAAGAAGAAGAAGGGCAAGAAGGCCGCTTCTCCCGACCCCGAGCTGGAGGTCGCTCCTTCACCCGAGCCTGCATCAGAGCCCGCCCCTGAACCCATTCCGGAAGCTGAGCCGAGCACCGCCGTCCCCGAGCAAGTCAACACCGAACCTGAAGCACCAGTCGCCGCCGTTCCTACCGAACAGGATCCCATCTCGCAGGAGCCCAGCCAAGAGCTCAACCTGGAGGCCACGGATGCCCAGCCAAAGGAGCTCGATCCCTCATCTAAGCCGCAGCAACAGGCCGAGGAAACCTGGGATGCCCCAGTCAAGAAAGGCAAGAAAGACAAGAAAAAGAAGGGCAAGGGCAAGGTCGCTTCCCCCGAGCCCGAGACGGAGGCCATTCCCGGGCCTGCTGCTGAACCCGCATCTGAGCCTGCCCCTGATGTAATGGCTGAGCCCGAGCCCACACTCAGCCCAGAGCAAGTCATAGCCGAACCCGAAGGGCTGGTGGCTCCTGTTTCCGCTGAGGAACCCATCAGCGTCGAGGAGCCAACCCAGGAAACAACCGCAGAGACTTCAGATGCTCAGCCAGGAAAACTCGACGTCACAGCAGAGCAGCCGCAGCCGGAAGAAACGTGGGATGTCCCAACAAAGAAGAGCAAGAAGGACAAGAAGAAGAAGGGCAAGGGCAAGGCTGCTGCGTCTGAGCCAGAACCCGAGCCCGAGGCGTCCCCGGTTGTCGAGGCACCGGCAACTGAAATCTCCGCGCCTGTTGCTCTTGAACCTGAGCCTGTGGCTCCTGTGGAGGTTGCTGTTGAGCCCGCCAGCGAGGCTGCCCCTGAGGTTGCTCTGGAACCTTCCGTTGAGTCCGCCACGGAGATTGTTACTGAGCCTGTTATCAACCCCCCTACCGAGCCTGCGGCCGAAACAGTCACCGAGGTCGCTCCGGAGGCTAACATCGAACCTATTCTCGAATCCGCCACTGAGCCTGTTGCTGAACGCGGCATCGAACTTCCCGTGGAGATCGCTACCGAGGCCGTCACAGAATTCGCTCCGGAGCCTAGCATTGAAACTCCCACGGAGGCTGCTACCGAGCCTGCAGTTGAGCCCCCCGCGGAGCCTATCATCGAGGCTGCTGCGGAACCCGCCACTGAACCTGTCACTGAACCTGTCGTCCAACCCGTCACCGAGGTCAGCCCAGAGGCACAGGAAGACACCTGGGCGCTGCCGACAAAGAAGTCAAAGAAGGACAAGAAGCGCAAGGGCAGCAAGCAGATCGCGTCTGAGCCTACCCCCGAGGTTGAGACAGTCTGCCTGCCCCGAGATGAGCTCGCCGCAGCGCCCATCGCAGAGACCGAAGCGATTCCAGAACCCACCACTCGCGATGCTCCGACTGAATCACCCAGCCAAGAAACAGCCACGGCCGACCCCTGGGCCGAGCCCACCAAGAAGTCAAAGAAGGGCAAGAAAAAGGGCAAGCAAGCGGCTCTTGAGCCGGAGACCGAAGTTCCGGTGGCGGAAACCGAGCAGATTCTCGACGTTCAAGAACCACGGGACGTCTCTCTGGACGAGGACGAAGCAGTCTTTGGCGGACCGAGTCGTGAGGGCGAGGAATCCTCACCCATCAAGGAGGCTATACCTGATGAGGCCGCCTTTGCGCTGCCCAGCAAGAAGTCAAAGAAGAGGAAGGGCAAGAAGGCGGCGCTGGAGACTCAGGAACCTGAGGATATTGCTCCCGTGGCTGTTGAAGAGACCCCCACGGTTCCGGAGCCGGTGCAAATTGAGGAGGCACCTGTTCTTGGGCCTGTTCAACTTGAGGAGGCGCCCACACCCCTTGTTCCGGAGCCGATACAGGTGGAAGAGGCGCCTGTTCCCGATGCTACGCAACTCGAGGAGGCGCCTGCCCTGCCGGAGACTATTGCAGTCCAGGAGACACCCGTTGTTCCGGAGCCGATGCCGGTCCAGGAGACGCCCGTTGTTCCGGAGCCGATGCCGGTCGAGGAGACCCCTGCCCTGCCGGAGCCTATTCAAATCGATGAGACGCCTGCTCTATCCGAGCCTGTTCAAGTCGAGGAAACGCCCGTCGTTCCGGAGCCGATGCCGGTCGAGGAGACGCCTGCCCTGCCAGAGCCTGCTCAAGTTGAGAAGACAACTACTGTTCCGGGACCTATTCAGCTTGAGGAGCCGGCAACTCGCGAATTGGTGGAGGAGGCCATTCCCGCCGACGTCCAAACCGCCGACGATGCCCCCGCTGTGGACACTGTTCCTGCAGACGCACCGCACGAGGAGGAAATCGTCGAGTACACGGGCAACAAGTCCAAGAAAGACAAGAAAAAGAAGGGCAGGAAGACTGATTCGGCCCCTTCCTCTGGCTTGGACACCCCGCGAGATCAGGAGGAAACGTCGGCTGCTGATGTCCTTCCCGCTGCAGCGCTTGCTACTGCGGTTGCTGCCGGTGTTGCTCTCGCTAACGATGAGGCATCGTCACCAAAGGAGGCCGTTGAAGAGGACTTTGGCTTCGTCGGCAAGAAGAGCAAGAAAGACAAGAAGAAGAAGGGCAAGGGCGCAGTCGCAGTGGTCAAGGACGAAGCAGCACCTTCGAGCACAGCAGAGACCAGCAGAGACGTTCAAGAAGCTCCGGCTGAGACCGAAGAACAGCCCGCGGCGGCCGAGATTGTACCTCCTGCTACCATTGAGGAGATCAGCGGCGCCACGCAGGTCGACAACAAGCCAAGCAGCCGGCCGCAAACCCCAGCCGCCGAAAAAGTCGAAATCCACCCCGTCGTCTCGGAAGCCCTACGCCAGTCACCCATTCTGGCACCAGCAACAATCGGCCTGGGCCTGATCACCAACCCGCCCGAGCCGTACCCCGAGGACGCGCCCTCGCCCAAGCTCCTAAGCGCGCTCCAGACGCCTTTCTCGCTGGACGCGCAGGTCGAGGAGGCGTCGCGACAGCTCGGCGGCGTGGACATGACGCCGGCGCAGGACAGCAGCCACATTGCTCACGAGCCGCCGTTTGCCTACGACGCGCACCGGAAGAAGGTCAAGACGAAGGAGCTGGAGGCTACCGAGATCTCGGCGCCGGTGGTTACCGCGCGCGAGGTGGAGGTCTGTCTCGCTGAGGACAGGAGTCCTCCTCACGAGGATAAGAGGAAGGAAGAGCAGAACACAGAGGATGGTGCGGCTCTTGCCGCGGCGGCGGTTGCGCTTACTGGGGGTGTTTCGTTGCTGGCGGAGAAGTTTGGGGGTGGGAAGAAGAAGGAGAGGAAGCAGAGAAAGATGGATGTGGGTGCGGAGCTGGAGAAGCCAGCAGAGAGGAGTGTGGATGTTGAGGAGGAGTTCAAGTCGGAGCCAAGGATGATGGAGGTGGATGAGCCGTACAAGAAGATGGAGGTTGAGGAGACGAAGGGGCGCAGCCCCGAACCGACGAAGATGGAGGTGGATGAACAACACGAGAAGACACCGGAGAGGGGCATGGATTTTGAAGCGCCGACAATCGAAAGGGAGGCGAGCGTCGAGCCTCGAAGCGTCCCTGGCCTGGGTCGTATGGATTCCGAGACGATTCCCAGGTCACTCAGGGACCCGTCCGCCGCAGGAGAGCCAACAAAGAAGGAAAAGAAGAAGCGGCGGGAACGAACGCCGTCACCAGAGCCAGTGCAGCGCGCCTTTTCGTTCCCCGACGACATCGCAGACGAAGAGGTGTTTAGCACCAGAGAGGTCAAGGCGGACAACAACAAAGACGTCGTCGAGCTTACAGGAGACGAGCCGGTCCGCCTCCCGCCTCTGTCCAACTTCTCCGAGTTCATGCGGTCCCACTCCAGCCTACCGCCGGTGCAAGAGGAGCTCTCGGACGACGAGCCGGCCAAGCAGCAGCCACTGCCACAACAATCACCAACCCCACGCAGCCGGCGCATCCCCAAGACCCCCGAGCTCCACCGAGACAGCGGCTTCTCGTCTGGATCGCCCCATCTGTCGCGGGCCATCCAGGACGAGCACGAGGCCCTCCGCGACAGCGGTGTGCACCTCCGGGACTCGGCCGAGGGCATGCCCCTGACGCCCCTCCGGGAGAGCCTCCGGGAGAGCCTCCGGGAGAGCCACCGGTCGCTGTCGCCGAGACTGCCCGAGGAGCGGCTGGCGATGCACACGCCGCGCAACGACGAGGCAGAGCGGCGCTTCAGGCGGTCACCGCTGAGCGGGCACCGGGGGGAGACACCGCGCTTGCACGAACCCTCACCGCCGCCGCGCACGCCCGAGCCAGAGAAGCTGCACGTTGCCAGGAAGCGGGCCGTGGCAGCACCTGCTGGTCCCTCATCAGTGGCCCCAGTGGCCTCAGTGGCCTCAGTGGCCTCGGTGGCCCCCCTGCGCAGCCCGCCCGACAGCGCACACGCGGCGCCAAGACCTGCCAACACCCCCACTGCCCCCGCCGCCCGCCGCGTGCCGTCCAATACCAGCATGGCGCGGCTGCGCACTCCGGAGCCTGCGTTGCGGCCTGACAGTCCAGGCAGTGCGTCGCCCTCGCTGCAGCTCCGCCGCATGGACAAGCGGGCCAGTGGCGACCTGCGGTCCGTGTCGCTGAGCCAGCGGGACCTGGCCGCCAAGGCCCGCGAGCAGGAGCTGCAGGGGGCAGCCTCGCCAAATCAGAGCTCGGCCAGCACCGCTGCTGCCACCGCAGGCATTGCTGCAGTGGGTGCACTCGCCGGCGCCGCTGCCCTGGGCGCTCTCCAGCTCCAGTCGTCGCCGCTGCCCGCCACCACGTCGAGCTCTCGCGCTGCGCACGATACCACGCCCATCGCAAATGAGGGCCGCGCGCGCGCCAAGGACATGGCCGATGTCTTTGTATGTTTTTTCCCTGTCGCTCCTCAATTGAATCATTCGCATTGATCGGTGCTAACCCCCCCAGGATGGCTACGGCGAGGGCCGCATCGGCTCGCCGCGCTCCCCGACGCGCCCGCACAGCATGCGCCGCCGCCAGAGCATGCAGGTGCTCGAGCTCGAGTCGCGCGTCGAGCAGCTGCTGGCCGAGAACCGCATGCTCGCCGACGCCCGCGCCCACGCCGACTCGTCGCACACCTCCCGCAGCGCCACCGCCCTCGCCGAGCGCGAGTCCGAGATCGAGGCCCTCCGCCGCATGCTCAAGGAGGCCAACGACGTCATCGACCGCCTGAAGCAGACCAACGAGGGCCTGCGCAGCTCCACCTCGGCCATCGCCGTCAAGCACACCGAGGAGCTGCGCCGCATCGAGGCCGAGCACGCCCACACCGTGCAGGACAAGGACGCCGAGATCGCCCGCCTGCGCGCCCAGCTCGAGGCGTCGACGGCCCAGATCCGCGAGCTGCAGCAGCAGATCGTCGAGCAGACGCGCCCCGCCGACGCCCCGGACTTCCTCGACGCCCACGACATCGACTACTTTGACCACCGCTGCCAGCAGCTGTGCGCCCACGTGCAGCAGTGGGTGCTGCGCTTCTCCAAGTTCAGCGACATGCGCGCCTGCCGCCTGACGTCGGAGCTCAGCGACGAGAAGCTCATCGACCGCCTCGACAACGCCGTGCTCGACGGCTCCAACGTCGACACGTACCTCAACGACCGCGTGCGCCGCCGCGACATCTTTATGAGCATGACCATGACCATGGTCTGGGAGTTCGTTTTTACGCGTTACCTCTTCGGCATGGACCGCGAGCAGCGCCAGAAGCTCAAGCACCTCGAGAAGCAGCTCGTCGACGTCGGCCCGCCCCACGCCGTCCGCCAGTGGCGCGCCGTCACCCTCACCCTGCTCTCGCGCCGCCCCTCCTTCAAGAAGCAGCGCGACCAGGACACCGAGGCCGTCGTCCAGGCCATCCTCGACACCCTCTCCAAGATCCTGCCGCCGCCCTCCAACCTCGAGGACCAGATCCAGTCCCAGCTGCGCCGCGTCGTCCGCGAGGCTGTCGCCCTCGCCATCGCCATGCGCTGCCAGCGCGCAGAGTACATGATGCTGCCGCCGCTGCAGCCCGAGTACGACGACACGGGCGAGCTGACCGAGACTGTCTCGTTCAACGCCGCGCTCATGAATGAGGCGTCCGGTGGCGCCGACCAGACGAATGAGGAGTTGGAGGCGGCCAATGCCACCGTACGGGTTGTGCTTTTCCCGCTGGTGCTGCGCAAGGGGGATGATGTCGGCAAGGGGGAGGATGAGATTGTGGTTACGCCTGCGCAGGTGCTTGTTGGCGTGGCGAATACCAGGAGGGGGTCACCTGGGAAGGGGGTTGGGAGGATGCTGACGCCTGTTTCGGATGCCGGCGGGGCGAGTCTGGAGGCGAGGAGTTTGTTGGGGGATCGGAGTCCCAAGGGGACGTCGGGGGGGAGTAGTGTGAGGGGAGGTGGGGCGGGGGTGGGGGCTGCGCCGAGTGATATTAGTATGGAGGGGGCGGGGGGGTATCTTTGAGAGATGATCAGTCAAGAGGGAGGGTGTATGAGGGAGAATTTGGGATGAAATGATATGGGATGGTTTGGTATGGATGGGTGGGTGATAGAAGGGGAAGGGCGGGGAAAATAATGCCTGGACATATTTGCTTTGACTTGACTTGCTTTGTTTTGTTTGGTTTTGTTTTAGTTGTTTTGTTTTGTTGCTGGTTTTGGGGGCGTTAGGGATTGATTGCTTTGTTGTTGCTTTGGCTTTTGGCTTGGACGTTCACAGAGATGATGATGACGATGAGAGCAACGCATGATACAGTTGTCGGTTTTTGTTTGAAATTATGTTGTTTTGAGTTCTTACTGGTTGTATTTGATGCTGTGTTCTCTGTTCTTGATGCTGTGTTCTCTGTTCTTGAATGTTGTTGTTGTTAAGTTCATACCCTGCGAATCGTCTTGGTTCCTTGGGTTGTGGTGGCTGCTTAGCGTGTCATGTTTTGGCTTGCGGTCTTTAACGTTATGCACAACTTGAAGGCAGATAAAAGGCACGGGTCATGACTGATGAATGATGAGAGAGGTAGAGTTTATTGACCTTGTTGTTGCACATCCCGCTGTTACTGCTGCTCTCTTGCGCGGGGTTCAATGTCTCCGCTGTGTAACGGTTAAGGCAGACCGAACAAGACAGACAACCACGGCAAGGTCTTCAAGACACCAAACCACATCCCGACTTTGAGGTTCATGATGTAGGATTCATACGGTCTAAAAGGCGAGCCCTCGGCCATGATTAAAGAGTTGTAGCCAGGAAAGGAGTGACGCTCAGTTCCGGTCAACTTAAGAGAGAAACAAACCCCTGGGTACCAACACGCACCGCAGCCGTGAGGACCTGATCATGACGGGACGAAAGGTCAAAGTATCGACTGGCACAGCCGTGCTTAATAACACAGCTCGCCGTGACCGCTTCTCAGGTGTCCGGTAGCGGCGTGGCGCAATGCGCCGCGTCTGCCTCACCCCAGGGCCGAACCGTCTGATTTGGATAATGAATATTGGATACCTCCCTTTCCTGTATATACTGCATCACCTCGTCGGTTCGGTCCGCTGCAGGGCACCTTTTTTTTTTCTTTTCTCCTTTTTTATCATTTCTTTCCCCAACTCCCTGTAAAACGTACCTGGTATTGTTTACCTTACTTTGGTTTAGTATAAGCCGGACAATGGATTTATTTCGCTTTGCGCTATCATTCAGTTGGTGATATAAAAACAGCACTCTACAGGTTCACCTTCAGCCCTCAACTCCCCTACTGTATCTACTACACCTTGCCACCCCGACGATGCACCACCCGCTTCTTCGCAACCTCAACCAACACCCCAGCATCCAGTCCCTTCTCACCAGAGAGCTTCCGCGTCTGCTCCTCCAACCACGCAATCACCTCCCGGTAACCCGCCTGCTTCCTCACCAGCACCTGTCTGCACGCCACCATGGCCAGCCTGCCCAAAGTCAGCAAATAATAGAATAGCCGCAGATAACGGTTGAGTAAAGACCTACCAAGCAACCTCCCCCTTCTTGACACAACACACATACCCCGGATACCGCTCCTTCCTCGACCTGCTCGTCAGCAGCACGAAGGCGGCGTCGATCACCGTCTTGATCGTATCTAGACCACAAGTCAGCCATCACATACACCAGCGACCGAACCTCGATCAAATATGGTTTCAGCAAGGTACGAACCAACAAACACCCCCGTGCCAGGCCGGCTGGCCATGCACCGAGCATACGCCCACATTTTCGTGGCTGTCTCGACGAACGCCGAGTAGATGTTGGCGAGCACCCCCCGGCGCGAGTTGTGCGACGTGTCGAAGAACATGAGGTGGGATTGGATTTTGAAGGCGTCTAAGTCATGTGTTAGCAACAAGCCGTGATAGGGCAACGGAAAGGGGGGAGGGAGGTCCGTACTGAGAACCTTGCGCTTAAAGTTCCTCCCCGGACACCGCGCGTACTCAACCGTCAGCGAGTTGAAGATGCCTACACCACCGTCAGTCAGAGCCCATCCCCAATACACCACCACCACAACAGCAATCCGAAAAAATAGCTTACCATCCTCCCTCCCCCCTTCCCTCCCCTTCTCCTCCTTTACAACCGCCAACGTCCCACAATCAATCCCCAAACCACAATACGGAAACCTCGTCTCCCCCTCCCCCAACCTCGGCACCTGCCCCCCCATATCAAAATTAACCAAACTCTTCCCCGGACTCACCACCACCCCATACTCAGGCAAACCCCGATGCATAACCTCAACAAACCGTCCCGCCTTGCCCCGGTCAGTGGTAATCAACAAAAAATCATCAATCAGCCTCATCAGCAGACACTCCCCCCCTCCTCCTCCTCCTTCCTCTCCCGATGACAAAAAGGAGAGATGCGTCCTCTCCAGGTCGGCATAAAAATAGTTGCAGAGCGTCGACGACAGGACCGAGCCCTGCGGGATGCCGGCCCGCTGGCGATAGTACTTCTTGCCGATGCGGACCAGGTTCTGGGCGATGTGCGCCGACGTGAGGGCGAGCAGGTCGCGGGTGGGGAGGGTTTTTTGGAGGGCGGAGTTGATGAAGATTGTGTTTTTTTTGGCGGGGGGCTTTGGTTTGTTGGTAGTGGTGGTATCGTCGTCGAGACGGGCGGGGAAGGGGCGGGTGTCGGTTGGGGTGGTGGCTGTTGTGTGCCATCTTTTGGTTGGTTTTGCGGCAGCGGCGGCGCCGGTGGTGGTGGTGGTGTCGAGGAGGGTGACCTCGGCGTGTTTGAGGAGGGTGTAGGAGGTTTGTTGCGGGATTTGTTTGAGGAGGGCGAGCATGGCGGCCTGGGGGATTGTGTCGAAGGCGGCTTGGACGTCGACTTTGGCAAAGTAGAAGGTGTGGGGGCCGTCGCCGAGGCTGCGTTTGAAGGCCTTGATGCGCTGGTAGATATCGCCCACGGAGAAGAGGGACGAGCCGAGGCGGTCCGGGTGTTGGGACTGTTGGTATCAGTGAGACTGATCCTAGATTTGAGAGATGGCCTTACCTTCTCGAGCTTGAGCACCGAGCTGACCGGGCCCAGGATGGAGTTGATGCTGGGCCCGAGAACCTTCCTGCTTCCTTGAAGGAGCGTGCGCCGCCGCAAATTCATGATGGGGCGCATCTTGTTCTGCTTCGGGAGGAGCCGCACCTGGGAATAGCCCAGCCGGCGAGACTGCAGGATCCGGAGAGCGTCCTCCGTTTTCACCTCCTCGAACATGGCGGCCTTCAAAACAGCCATGGCCGGCTCGGCCACATAGCGCCAGACGTCGTGGCGGAAGAAAAAGAGCCGGTAGCGGTCAACGCTGGACTCGGTGACGTAGAAGTTGCTGCGAATCAGGGGTATCAAGAACGAATCAAACAGATAGTACAAAATCTCGTAGAAAATCTCGGCCCGCTTCTGCGTGTCGGACTGCGAACTCTTCCGATTGCCCAGTCCTGGAGGCGTGAGCCACTCTATGTCATTAATCTGCCGGCTTGTCAGTATCCGAGGGGGGACGGAATGAGCTAGAGGTCACCTACCTTCATCCCCTGCATTACTTCATGTAGGCACATGCTCTCAAAGCGCCGAAGGTGGACAAAGTGATGGACCTTTTTTAGGAAGCACGCTTTGTTGTGCTCCTGCGTAGGGCCCTGGCCCCAAAACTCGTTCGGGATGACCTTGGACAGCACAGCTTGGCAGAAGGCTGAAACGCTCGCGGCCGAGGTAGCCAGCTCGGTGAGGGAGGCGTACCGGAGGTCTGGAGGTGGCGCCGCTGACGGCTTCGACTTCTTTGGACCCCTTACAGATTTGGGTGATGGCCTGGAAGACGGCGGCAGAGTCCTACCTGAAGACATCTGGGTTGTTTTCCGGCCATCGACTTGGCCAGGCACCTAAGTGTGTGAGAATACAGAACCCATTAGATAACTCGATGCACTTACCGGACAATAATGGTGCAGCATATCTGCATATGAGCAGCGCGTGTGAAGCACCTGAAGCCGTTGGACTAGATCCATCGTTTTACCCCTGAGCCTCTTGGGAACGTGTTTGGCAGGCTTCTTTCCCGCCTCTGGCGCGGGGAACTTGGTTGCTATTTCCTCTTCGCGGAGGGTGTAGTCTTGAAACTTCTGGGCAGTCTGTTGCCGGTCCACAGTCGATGTAAACACGTTGTGAAGGCCGAACTGCCGAGGAAACAGGTACATCATGATGTGGATAACGCTCTCATCGTGGCGGTGGGTTTCTGCGGCTGGGTCCCCTTTGTAAGGGAATCGATTCAGGACATCTAGCAGTGTAAGCGTGGCATTGTGTGGGCAAAAGGGGGTAAACACACGAATATGACGCAGGCCAAAATGGACGAGGCCTCGGGCGTTGAGGGCAGCCCTGGCGTAGAGCATCCTGCTCCTGACAAAGGAGATATCGGATGGCCGGAGCGCAGTATGTCTCGGGTCAATGCTCATTGGCGAGGGCCCCTCTTTGTCCTCTGGCTGCGCTAAAAGCTCGAGTTCCGAGATTGGCGTCCCGCCCAGCTGGTAGAAGTTCTCTTTACCAGTCTTCACAGCTCTAAATATGGCACAGTCAACCAGGAGATCGATCATGATGCGCTCCCCTTCTTTCCCCAGCAGCATGAGCAGCTGTGGCCACGGCGACGTCTTCAGGGCCTGCACATGCTGATTGGGATAAGCCGAATACAATCCGGGAATGGCCGATGCGGGTGCTGGGTTGGGTCTGTTGGTTGGGCCGGCCTGCCTCCGGAAGCCGTCACAGAGGATGTGTTTTGGCCAGGAGCCGGCGCTTTCCCTGGAAAACAGGAGCCAGACAACAAAGTCAACAATCTTCAAGTACATCATGTAAGTTACAACGTCTAATAGGCTACCTGTATACTGTCTTACCTCGGACTGCGAGTAGATAGATCCCTTGAGGCCATCCGAGAGCGTCACATACGACTCGTCGCCTTTCTGCGAGAAGCCGACCCATTGTTGCCAGCGGTGGCCGTGGTCGATCTCGGCGTTCTGGCGGCGCGCGACAATGGTCGAGTCGAGGAGCTCTGCCAGGGCAAGCTCGTCTTCAGTGCGGGCCGTTTCCGGGGAAAGGTGACTTAGTCCCACGGATGCGATCTTCTTCCGTCGGATTCGCGAAGAGGAGGGCAGCTTTGAGAGGGCGTACTGCCGCAACGTCTGGGTTTCCAAGTAATACTGGGCGAGCAGCGCGTGATTGACCAGGGCTTCGCGTCGCTCATGTGCAGTCTTGACGTGCTTTGCCGGTCGGCCAGCGGAGCTGCCACGGCGGTCCGGCTCTCCGGCTTGGCTCCGGCCCCTCTTCCGCGGCACCGGGCCCGGGGCCGGGGCGTGACCGGGCATCGATGCGGGGTCTGTCGCTGGGCTCCACCGGTTGATCCTCCAACAAGCCCAACGACTCCAGCTCTCGATGACCCCCAACAATGCTTCTGAGCTGGCAAAGTTCCTGTCGAGGCAGAGTGTGAAGTATCGACGACCTTGTTGGCGAGGGAGCAGCCCTATCAGCGGCCGGCAGACATGTGCTACCGGGTGATTGGGCAGGGGTGCGCGGGATGAGATGAATTGGAATCCAGACGGGCTCTTTTCGTTCAATTCCTTCCCTCAATTGACAGCGGAGACGGGCGCATCCAGGCGATTGGAGGGCGGGCGACCGCCTCCAACAAGCAGCCAAGCCCGAGGCAGGCGAGCGGCACTGGCGAGCGCGCACTGGGTTGGACGCCCCGCGAAGCTTGTGTGACGGCGCGTCGGCGTCGGCGCGTCGAGGGTCGGGATGGCTGCCAGCCTCAAACGGTTTGCCCACCTTCCAGGTTCGTCTGCGACTCTGCGACACAGCTCGTCCTTGTCGTTTGTCCCTTGTTGGGGGTCAAGCCACGGCTGCCACGCTGCCCAACCCACGGCGTTTGCGCTGGCGGGCGGGCAGATGCTGCAGGTTTCCAATGGCGGTGCTCTTTCCTGTTTCCCGGTTGGCGAATGTCGAAATCGAAACGGGGGATGGTCGATGATCCGGGGAATCGCTACGCGAGGGCGGCGTCATTGGGCAGCTCAGGGCAGCCACAGCGAGCGGACTTTGAGTTCAACCCTTGTTGTTTGTTAGCGTGGGACTCGGCATTTATCCCGGACTTTAAAGTTAGAAAAGAAGGAAAATAAAGGAAGAAGGCAAGCAATAGAAAGCAAGGAAAAGGGAAAGTGAAAAGATAAATCTCTCTCTCCCTCTCTATTTTTCCTTCTTTTTTTAAAATATAAAAAGGAACGGGTTCCGTTCTGGCTATGTGAACCTTGAGCGAGCCTTCACCCAAGGTCAGGCGCTAACGTTAACGAACAAGCAAGGCGGGGACTGTTCATGCCCTCAGATCGAGGCCCCGCGATTCGCTGCCAGCCTGGGAATTTCCCCTCCAACCCGGGAAAGAGTGGGCCCAAGAGCGGACCACCCGGGCAATGGACATCGGAGCAGGCAAGAGCCTGAACAAGAAACCACGGCATTCTTCTTGCTGGTTTAAAGTTTCAATTGTGGATTCAATGCCGGGTTTTTATGCTTCTTGACAGCAGCAGCCGGACAACCTCGACTGCTTGTTATCGCCAGGACATCGCGTTGCTAATGCAGTGATCAAGTGCAGACTTGGACGGGAGTTTCCGTCTGATTTCGATCCTTCCATCTGAACCTGGAAATTCGCCTGGCTGCATCTTGTCCCTGTCGTCCGAGGGAGCAGCAGCATAAGACGATCGCGGGGCCGAAGAAAACCGAGAAAGAAAAGGGGAAAAAAGAAGGAAGGAACATGACGGCAAAACGACGAGAGCATGAGCGGGAGCATGAGCGGGAGCATGAGCGGAATCCAAATCGGGCAGGCAGATTCGATTTCGATCCGTCTGCTCGATCCTCCAACTTCCCTCACGCTCCCAGTTCCATCCATGATTCTGCCCCGGACCCTGGCCTGCCCTCCATGTTATCCATGCAATCCACTTCCAATTGCAACCCCGCCGTGTGCGACTTTTTGCTGCAGCCGCCCTCGCATAGGAGGGGGGCTCAGGCTCCCCATAGCACAGGAAATTGCGTCCAGGGCCAGCATTTGCCGTCGAGGCATTCACAGTGCCGTTTGACAAGTGCAGACACCCAACCACGTCACGGCGGCCCGCTGCGTGCCCGAATGCACGAGGAAAGAGGTCGTCGGGTTAACGGCCGCTAGGACTGGTTTGCGCATTGAAGTTCCAGGTCGGGCAGGGCAGGGCCAGCCTGGAAGGGGGCTAGCTTGGCGGTCCGAGTGGAGCCGCGGCCTGCAGCAGCGGCGCCGGGCGTGGTGACTTGAGAAGGACGCTGTTTCTTCGCCCAGGGCTGTTCCCAGTTGCTTCTGCAGACGGGCCAGCCAGCCAATCCTCGGCCTTGCCAGCGCATCAACGTCGACAGGCCCCGACAGCCCGCCCACCACGGCACCACGTCCCCCCCAGCTGCCCGCATGCAACATCGATGATCTCTGGAATCCGCAAATCTTGTTCGCTCCGAGGCGCGTGCACCGTCGCAGCCCGCCCGCCAGGAGCTGCCACAGAGTGAGTGATGGGAGGAGCGACGAGTACGCCGACACCATGGACCATGGCAGTCTCCGAGACGAGCCTGTTTCGCGCTCCGGCCCGTTCCTCGACCACCTCGACCGCCTCGACCGCCTCGACCGCCTCGATAACCGCCCCGACTACCACCTCCATGACCAGTCGCCGCTCTCACCACACCACCAGCAGCAGTACGAATACCGCGACCCCTTCGACGACATAGCCTCCCCCGACCCCAACCCGTACGCCGCGGCAGATCTGCACGCCTTTTCCGCCAATGCCCTCGCGACCGCCCACGCTCCGCAGCCGCCCGACGACGCTGTAGACCCCGCCGATTTTTACCGCAGCTACCGAAGCGTCCAGCCGACCGGGAGCGCTGGGAATGCCTCCCCGCCCGTGAAGGACCCCATGGCCCCGGCCGTATCCAGCAGCCCCCGGCAGCCGCCGTCGCTGCGGTCCAACGGCAACGGAACGACCCCCAAGCACCCCGCCGTCCCAGTCACCCACCGCACCGCCCTCCGCCCGAGCCAGCGTTCCGCCTCGAACCCCGTCGACAACCGATCTGGAGGGACGCGGCCGTCGGGGACAGCCGAGAGCGGCCGTGGCACAGCCGGCGGCGTTCCGCCGAGCGTCAAGGATCTCAAAAAGAAATTCGACCAGTCGGCATCCCAGTCCGCCTCTGGCACCCGCAAAACGGCCCCGAGAAGCTCGACCCGAGACACGGCTTCGAGCAGCGTTAATGGGAGATCACCCGGTGTCGGGAGTGGTGCAACCACGCATGGCGCACCAAGGACCACGGCGACACGAGACACAGGACGCGACACGAGCAAAAGCTCCGGGACTCGGAGCGCGCAGCGATCAAAACCGGCTGCCGAAGACCAGGCTTCCAGCAATTCGCAGTCGTTTGCGAGCAGGATATCCCGGCCTCGCACCGCGGGGTCCACCGCTTCGAAGCCATCCAAGTCCATGGCACAGCCTGCGCCACCGCGCCAAAACGGTCTTCTGTTTGGCGAGATCCTCCCGGAGCAGAGCGACTCGGTCACACCAGGCTTCGGCATCGAACCGGCCCGGCCGAGGAGGACGTCCGAGTCCAACATCACCGACCCTGTACGGCCACAAATGAGGACCCTCTCAGATCCGGACATCGAACCTCCGTCACCGACCGATTGGTACCGCGCCGCCGCGGACTCGGCTGGGCAACAGAGCACGGAGCACCATGTCGTGTCTAGGATACCAAAAAGCCAACATTCTCGCGCCCACAGTGACCTTGTCGGGTCGAAACTAACCTTGAGCCGCCCGGAGTACGGCGCAGCCAGGCATGACGTCGACTCTCCCATATCACCCGAGTCGCCGGCGTCCCCGACCTCGCGTCTTCCACGGCTGGCTAGGAGAATGAACGACGCCTCGAGCCATGGGAGCCCCGTATCAACCCGCTCCAACTCTCCCTCCGCTTTCAACAAATACACCACGACAAGCGGGAGATCGTCCCGACAACATGTCTCATCGGCGTCGCGTGCGAGGACGCCTACTGGGAACCCCGCCCCGAAAACGTCAAGCCGAACCCCCAGCTCGGCTCGCAAGCCTCCCCCATCCAATATCTCAACTCGACCGAGTAGCCGGCTCAATGCCTACGTCTCTGTACCAGCTCCGAAATTGTCCCCGAGTCTTCGAAGCTCACGGCCACGGCAGTCGGTCGCCACCGCCACGACTGCCGCTTCGAGAATGCGCGCTGTAGAGAGGGGCGCTTCTCCCCTGAGGCAATCACAACGGTCGGCTCCCAAGGCCGAGGAATCGACTCCCCGAAGGCGCAAAGTGTCCGTGGGAGCAATAGATTTCGCCCAACGGCGTGAAACCATCAAGCTCGCCTACAGCAAGTCCATCCGAGAGACCCAGGCAAGAGAAGTCAGGCAGGCCGCCGCCGAGAAGAGAAAGAAAGAGTTGGCCGCCGTAGCCAGGGCCAAGGTTGAGGCAGAAGCCGCTACGGCGGCGGCCGTCGCCAATGCTACGGCTGCTGCCGCTGCCGCGACCACACCTTCCAGGAAACCCGGGGACAGTGGTCGGCCCTCAGAGACGATGACCGAACACGAAGAGCCCGGGATAGAAGAGCCACAGGAGGACGAGACAGACCTGTCTACACCCCAACCGCCAGCGGAGGAGTTTCCTGCTCCTCTTGAACCGCTCAGGTTGGAAATTCCAGGCAGCTTCCCAGGTGCCGGATCACCACTGGACGACCACGACGAAATCCCCTTCTCCGCCATCTCCATGATCAGCGCCGTGACCGAGTTCGATACCGAGGTGCAGACCGAGCCTCCCAGCCAGGAGATCCCGATATCTATTGATGACGCGTTGGGAGCGACTAGCCTGCCGCAGTTCGCAGCGCAACCCGAAGCGATCGAGCAACTCCCGGCGCAAACCGCCGCTCCGGCCCTGCACAAGAGAGCATCGTATCAGTATCCGTTTGAGGGCGATGGCGATGATGACGACAGTGTTTCCATCAAGATCTCTCTTGATCCATCGTCAGTCCCCAGGCCGCAGTCATCTCCCGAGCTCACGCCAACCCGCGCGACTTTTGAATCCGAACCCCAACCCATCGCCGCTCCTCCTCCGGCCGAAGACGACGAGTATGTGCCCCGGCCGTACACCTTTTCCGAAAACTACGAAACTACCGTCACAATTTTGGGCCCGGGGAATGATTTCATGCCGTTCCACAAGGACCTGCCTCGTGCAACCATACCCCAGGCCGGCTTGCCTCAAGCAGATGAGCCTCCCGCCACCAGCGCCCCTGAGATTATTGCTTCCGAGACCTCGCGCCCGGGCGATGCCCGTTTTGGGGAAACCCACGTTGAGGTCGAGACTTTGGACCACATTGAGGAATTCTACACCGGACCGCGTCTGCGCGACAACATTGCGGTCCTGCGTGACTCAACCTTCACTCCCTCCGATCCTAGCACGCCTCTTGATGTCCATCCCCCCTCAGCGGAATACCAAAAGGTGCCCGACACGTCACACAGCTTGGCTGTGCCTGGCCTGCTCGTACCCGGGAACCGGTTAAGCCAGCACTCTGCGTGGACCGATTTCTCGTTCGGGAGTGAAGATCGTGACGCGGGCCACCCGAGTTCCACATCACAGTCACATGAAGTAGATACCCATGACGACGCGGCGTCATTCAGAGCTATACCTTCCACAGGTGATCTCAGCACCTGTGCTTCGAGTCTGGGAGACCTCACGCACAGTCCGGAATCATCACCGCTGGACAAATCCGGCGCACCATCCTCCCCTATGTTACCCGAGTTGCCGGATAGCCAGCAGCAATTCCCCGAACTTACCACCGTGGACACCCTGACGCCGCGCAGCGAATCGGAATCCGGAAGGATAGCGCCGCTGCCAGAACGTGATCCCCCCCGGCCGCCCCCATTTGAGCGCGAGTATGAGCGGGAGAGCACCCTGTATCTCGCGGAAAGCCGGCCAGAGAGCTACGCAGACAGCCAGTACGGGAAAGGAGATCTATCCGGGACTGTGTCACCGCCGCAATCCATTTCACAGCTCCGCCTGGACCAAGAACCATCTCGCGTCTCGCTGAGTGAGACACTCTATGATGGGCAGACCCCGCTGACAGAGAAGGAGCAAGAAGAGCAGAAACGGCTCCGCCAGAGGCAACTGGTCATCCGAGAGCTCATCGATACCGAGGATGCCTTTGTCCGAGACATGACGGTCGTCGAGGAGATCTACAAGGGCACGGCCGAGGCGTGCCCAAACCTGGACAATAAGACAGTCAAGCTGATCTTCAGGAATACGGACGAGATCATCGCTTTCCACGCCGCCCTCCTGATCGAGTTTAAGGAAGCCGCATCGACCGTCTACACCCCCAAGGGCAGGCGGTCTCCTCTTCCCACGCCAGATGCCAAGGACTCCGACACGGCGACCCTCAACTCGGTCTTCTCTACAAACAAGCCCGAACGTAACGACGAAAAGGACCGCCTCTCCCTTCTTGGCCCTGTGTTTTCCAAAAACATTGAGCGGCTCAAGACGGTGCACGAGGTGTATCTGAGATCCAGCGACAACTCCTCCAAGCGGCTTGTGCAGATCCAGGAAGACAAAACCGTCATGCTCTGGCTCAACGAATGTAACGAGGTGGCGAAGGAGCTGACAAGCGCCTGGAACTTGGATTCCCTCCTCATCAAGCCGATGCAGCGCATCACCAAGTATCCCGACATCATCACCCATCTGCTCAAGTACACCCCCGAGGACCACCCGGACCGCGAAGCGCTCATCAGTGCGAGGACAGTGGTGATTGATGCCATTGATGAAATCAACAAGACCAAGAAAAACTTTGAGTTGGTGGGCCAGATCGTCAGCAATAGGAAGCGCAAAGAGTCCGATGTGAGGGCCGGCCTGGCAAGAGCGTTCGGCAAGCGCGTCGACAAACTGCAGGTGTCGGTCACCAAGACGGCCGAAGATGACGACTACCAAAAGTTCCAGCAGCAGTTTGGGGATGACTATCTGCGGCTCCAGGTCGTCCTGCGTGACGTTGAGTACTACACCAGGAACGTCGCGACCTACGTCCACGAGTTCCTCCAGTATCTCTCCTCCATGGAGCTCGTCATGCGGCTCCAGCCCTCTCGAGACTATGCCCACTTGGAGAGCAAATGGGTGCAGTTCAACGTGTCCATGAGAGACATTGAAAAGATCGCCTTGGAGAAACACGTAAGGTTGTCAGCTCCCGTCCTGCCGGAATCGTTTGCTAATCCGGTGCCAGCTCGCCGATGTTCGGAAACATGTCATCGAGCCGTTCGAGCAGGTCATCAGGTGCTACGGCAATCCCTCTCTCGCCATGAAGAAGCGCGCCAAGCGACGTCTCGACTACGAAAAGTACATGGCGCTGAAAGCCAACGGCAAGAAGGTGGACAAGCAACTCGCAGAGCTGGTCGAGCAGTACGAGGCGCTCAACGACACGCTGAAGAAGGAGCTCCCCAAGCTTTCTGCCATGACTGCAAAGATTGGCAACATCTGCCTCGGCAAGTTCATCAGCATCCAGGCGACTTGGTTCGCCATCTGGAAGGAAAAGGTCAAAGCGCCGCTGTCCGACGTCACACACGTGCCCGAACTCTCCGAGATTGTGTCCAGCTTCCAGCGGGAGTTTGCGCTGCAGGAGGAGAGGGCAAAGGCTCTCGGCATCGTCAACCCCACGCTCAAAGGCCGGGCATCCCAGTCAACCACCGACGACGCTTCCTCGATCGTCTCCAAAACCCGATCACGACCGAGCGATATCCTCTCGCCCCGCGGAAGGGGCTTGTCCATCAACAGCGATTACGTCCCGGCCCTGCCCACGCCCGACTTTGTTAAACGCAACAGCGGGCAGTTCAGCCTCTCCCCGGCGAGCAGCGCCCTCCCGAGCCCGGCCAACTACTACCGCGACTACTACTCCGGCATCAACGGCTACGCCCGCGGCGGCTCCGGCTCACCCATCACCCCCGCCGACCCCCCCAACGGCTCTCGCCCCGCCGTCGGCGCCACCTTCCCGCCCGTCCGCCCCAGCACAGGCCGCAGCTTCGACTCGACCAGCCTGCCGCGACAGAGCTCCGAGTTGACGGCCGCCATGTCGACCAACCGGCGCGATTCGAACTCGACCTTCAACTCGAGCTACCCGGGCCACAGCGCCGGCGCCGAGCAGCACACGCGGCGTCTGTCGGGCCTGTTCAACTCGGCCCTGCCGCTGCCCGACGGGCCCGAGGAGAGCGCGCGGTCGTCGCGGGCGTCGTCCAGGGACAGAGCAGGGGGTGGTGCCGCTGCCGGCAACGGGTATAACGTGCTCTGGCTGGCCGCGTCGCTGTTTGAGTTCAACATTGAGACGACCAAGCACGAGGCGGGGTATCCTTATCTGACGTATCAGGCGGGCGAGGTGAGTTCTCCTACTCTATTGTTTGGTTGGTTTGATGAAGGTGGGCTGACTGATGGTAAATAGATCTTTGATGTCATTGCCGAAAAGGGCGAACTCTGGCTGGCCAAGAACCAGGACGACCCGCGCGATGTGGTCGGGTGGATCTGGTCGAAGCACTTTGCCAAGTTGGCCGATTCGTGAGAAGCGGCCTCAGTCGAGGGCGGTGGTGCACTGCCTGTCGACAAAGACGGGGCCGTGTTTGCCTAGCCAGCCTTGCGGGCGCTGGAGAGGGACTGACTGGCTGCCTACCGGCGTACTGATTTTTTTTACTTTTTACTCGAGGGGGTGTTGGCGGATTGGGTTGGACTGACGCGCGAAAAAAGACTTGACTTGACTTGACTTTTTCTTTCTACTCTCTGAAGTCTCAAGATTTCAAGAAAGAGGGGCTGGCTGGCTGGGGTTTTATTAACCACGATTTCTTTTGTTTTGTAAGCATGGCGTTTTCGGCAAAGAGGGTGTTCGTTCAGTCGGGTTGGTTGAGTTTTGATGGTTAGGTCTGATCAGACCTACGACGACTACCTTGCTTACTACCTAGGTACTTACCAGGGAAATGGAAATGGAAACGGAAATGGAAATGAAATGGGGGAACTGGGGGGGTGGGGTGCAATGGGGGAATGAATGGAATGGAGTGGATGGGCTTCAGTTTACTTTGTCTTTTTGTGGCTTTTTGATACTACCTACCTACCAGGTACCTGCGGGTTACGGGGCTACGTACGTACTAACTACTACCCCGACTAGCGTTGGTCTTTCTTTTTATTGTTTTTACAAAACTTCTCTTGACTTCTACTACCTACTTCTTCTGGTACGCAGTACACACATACAGCGTCGGTTTTTTTGTTGTTGTTGTTGTTGTTGTTGTTGTTGTTGTTGTTGTTGTTGTTGTTGTTGT